>JABUQX010095807.1:12500-15000 GCA_015478945.1 Trachelipus rathkii | reverse complement strand
CACAAAACCCCACCATTAACTCCTAATTAAGCACCTTATCTCGCCCCTGCAAACTCGCCATTTATCTCCTTCAAGTCATTCGTTTTACTGACTCAATCCACTTTTTTCTTCGGTCTCCCAGCCGGTCGTTTCCCAACACACTCGCCACTATACATTCCGCTTAACCAACCGGACTAATCCTTCCTCCTTGCCACATGACCAAAACCATCTTCAACATACTTTCATTTATTCTCTCATTACTCCTTTCTTCACACCCACAACCTCTAATACGTTCAATTCCTCATTTTATCAAGTCTTCTCACCTAGCACGCCCCTAAGATATATATATATATATAATATATATATATATATATATATATATATATATATATATATAATTATATATAAAATTATATATATATATATATATATATATATATATATATATATAGATATATATATATATATATATATTATATATATATATTATAATATATATATATATATATATATATAATATATATAATATATATATATATATATATGATATATATATATATATGATAGTCACTTTGCAAAATTGTCACAAATGCCAAAACACCAGGAGCAAATTGTTATGGCTTTGTCACTATGGGTACTGTCGAAGATTCCAATGAGTGTATAATAACCTCAATAAAGCTAACTTTATTGGGCGAATGATTCAAGTAGAGGAAAGTAAAATTTAATTTGAATCTCCATGTCAATATTGATATGTTTTTATATTTATCTTAAAATATAGTACTATTTTTTTATTTATTTTTTTAGGACAAAAGGGAGCCCTGTGGACCGAAAGCCTCAGCGAAATCAGAAAGAGGAGGAGGAAAAAGCAGCAGAGGAAAATCCCAATCACAGTCTCGGTCCGAAAGAAAAGGTGATGAGAAAGAAGATCTTGTAACTTTGTCAGCCAAGGATAGAGTTGAGGACAGACACCACGGAGGGAAGGCAAGTGAGTTCTCCAGTTCTCAAACAAACACTCATCCTCAATAAAAGATGTTCTTAGTTTACATGGGGTAAGTTTATTAATTTGAATAACCTTTGTTTCAAAAAATTTACGTATAGATAAAATAGTGATAAATGGTAATAATAATTTTGGTGTAATTATAAACTACTTATGATGCTTTGGTTTAAAAAAATTTAGAACTTTGCATTTCATCAGTTTTTTTTTAAATTATTATTCGTTGTCTCTCATGGGGTATATATATATATGCCCTGAAAAGAAAACAAGTTTGTCAATGAAAGGCAAATTAAATGTTGGTGTTTGTCATGAATTCTGATGTACATTCCTTTGGTATTACTTTTCTTTTGTAAATTTCAGCCATATGAACACAAATGACTAGTATAGGATTTTCTTTTTTAAATTAAATCTTTGCTCTTCAATTCAATAATTTAGGTATACAATTATACCTCCTCTGGGCTTAGCGTTAGATATTAATCTTTTATCCATTTTGCTTTATAAGATCCACAGTGAAAATCATTTTTCGAGTGGTAAACTGTGACGAGTTCAGTCATTTTTTAGTCAAATACTTTTTGTTCAGTACTACTTGTATTTTTTGGTGTTTAAAGTATTATGCTTTTTAATATATATATATAATAATATATATATTATATTATATATATAATATAATAATTATATATATAGTATATATATATAATATATATATATATAGTATATGCCAAATTTAATATACATTCTCTTAAAGTATTATATATATATATTTAGGATGGATCGAATAACCGCAACGCACATATTTTGAGACAACCGCAATTCTGCAACACAACCGCGGTTGTCCACTGGTCGGGGACTGTGGTCCTCACACCGCAACTGCGGTGTGTCAGGGGAAAGTTATCTTTTAAAATCTTTCTCTCCTCTCTCTACTTCTCTCCTGCTCTCTCTCTTCTCTCCTTCTCTTTCTCTCTCCTCTCTCTCTCTCTTCTCTCTCTTCTACTCTCTCTCTGCTTCTCTCTCATATGAAGGAAAAAACAAAGATTCGGTTTGTCTTTACTCCTCAAATACTTCTAGGATAAGACAACTTACTAGTTTTGATTTTATACTAATTGAAAAATGTATTACCCTATTGGAGATATTTGAAGAGATTACTAAAAAGTTAAGCTTTCATTCGTCCTCTATATCACAAGTAATTCCTTTTATTGTGTCGTTAAAAACTCTTCACCAGACCTCAGATTTCGAGGCTGAAGAGGGAATTAAATCAGCTTTACAAACAATAAATTCTTAGTTAACTCGAGATGATAGATTTCGGAAAGACATTTCTTGTATTTCCATCGCAACGTATCTAGTCCTCGATATAAAAGGAAATTTTTTAGAGCTTTTTTCTTTTTTGAGTGAAGTTCAGGAAGAAATAACAAAACAATGTAAGGAACTTTCTTCAGAATATGAAAAATATATACTACATTAACATAAGATATCCTGGAAAGAATTTAAACTGCAGAAATAAAGCAACCTTCAACATCCAAGCCAAAAACT
>JABUQX010095807.1:0-7500 GCA_015478945.1 Trachelipus rathkii | reverse complement strand
AACAACCCGCACTCCTTACAGGATACGAACTGCGCTCTCTCTGTTAAAATGTGTTGTAGGATAATCCTTTTTGTATTCCGGGGCGATTTAGAAGCCTAATTCCAGGTCAAAATTTATTCAAACTGACTTTTTTCTGTAAAAGTGGTTGGCAATAACTACGTAGGCCTAAATTTAGATTAAGCCTTTTTGTTCGACGGTTCAATTTTATCTAATACCAGGTCAAAAGGTAATTCCAGTATAGAAAAGATATTATTGTTATTTATTATTTTTTTATAAATATTATTTCAAACTGAAACATGCTGATCGGTAAGTCCTTTAAGCATGTAAGAAGAAAGTTTTCCCTTATTGTGATTGAGTCGAGTATTTTCCCTATTCATAAAGCTAACACCAGGCTCAGCATGAGCCCCACCCGCCAAAGGCAGCCAACCCCGCACCCGCTGGTGCGTCCCGCGTACCCGCCCGCGCGTGCGCCCGCAGGCGGCAATATTTCCGCGTCCCCGCCCGCCGCGTGCCCCGCAGGCGCAATATTTCCGCGCGAGTGAATATATATATATATATATATATTATATAATACTATATATAATATATATATATATTATATATATATATATATATATATATATATATTATTTATTATATATATTATATATATATATATATAATATATATATATATATAATATAAATATATAATTGTGTGTGTGGGTGTGTGTGTGAGTGTAAGTGTCTATGTGTATTTGCATATGTGTGAATAAGAGATATAGTGTATGTGTGTATAAGTGTAAGTGTCTATGGTAAGTGTAACTGCTTATAAGATGAATCATCAATATAGGTGGTATCATATGATCTAGAGGTAGGCAAAAGATGAGTCATCAAAGATGAACCACCAAAGCGTGAGGTTACCAACTAAGTTTATTAAAGTTTGAGCATCAAAGCTGATTGCCTCAAACTTGATGCCTCAGTTTTGATGCCTCAACTTTGATGTCTCAGCTTTTGATGCCTCAAACGTTTGATGCTCAGCTTTTGATGCCTCAACTTTAATAACTTAGCTTTGGTACCTCAGCTTTGGTGGTTCATCTTTGATGACTCATCTTTGATGGCGTCATCTTTGATACACCCTATATGATGATTCACTGATAGCAGTTACACTTACCATTAGACACTTTTACACTTATACAACATTAACCATAATCCCTAATCACACATATTGAAATTCAACATAGACACTTACACTCACACACACACCCACACACACAATATATATATATATATATAATATATATAATTATATATATATATATATTATATATATATATATATATATATTATTATATATATATATATATATATTATATATAATATATTAATATATATATATATAATATTTACATTCGCGCGGAAAATATTGCGGCCTGCGGGCGCACGCGGCGGGCGGGACGCGGAAATATTGCGCCTGCGGGCGCACGCGGCGGACGGGGATGCGACGGGACGCACCAGCGGGTGCGGGGTTGGCTGCCTTTGCCGGTGGGTCTCAAGCTAAGGCCTGGGGGTTAGCTTATGAACTAGGGGAAAACTACTCCGACCAATCACAAGTAAGGAAAACATTTC
This sequence comes from Trachelipus rathkii, assembly GCA_015478945.1. Taxonomy (NCBI): domain Eukaryota; kingdom Metazoa; phylum Arthropoda; class Malacostraca; order Isopoda; family Trachelipodidae; genus Trachelipus; species Trachelipus rathkii. The sequence continues at coordinate 5,893 of JABUQX010095807.1, read as the reverse complement.
CTTCTTACCTGTTTAAAGGATCTTACCGATCCAGCATGTTTTCAGTTTGAAATATATTTATAAAAATAAGATAAACATTGATTCTTGTCTATACTGGAATTTCCTTTTTTGGACTGGTATTAGGATTAAATTAGACCGGATACAAAAGGCTTATCCTAAATTTAGGCCCCTTAACGTAGGTTTATTCACCACATTATTACAGAAAAGGTCAGGTTTGAAGATTATATTTGACCTGGAAATTAGGCTTAAATCGCCCCGGGAACAAAAAGGATTATCCTACAACACATTTTACAGAGAGTGAGGTCAGTTTCGTATCTGTAAGAAGTGCGGTTTTTGTGTTTTCTCGTGATGGAGTGTCAAATAATAATAGTAATAATAAAGAAAACCCGAATTATTAAAAAACTTTGAAATATTCTTTAGTATTAACATCAGTGGAATAATATAAATGTAAGCTGAATAATTGTTATTTTTAAATGAGAACTTAGAAAGATTTTAAATAAAATACCTGTTATGTTAGCAGAGAAGAACTTATTTTGTCATTTTTATACCTATTACATGGCTAAAGATGATTTAAAGCAGTAAGTCAATAGATCAAAACGTGGCATAGCTTTGGTGTTAAAGGGGTGCTAGGGGTGACCTTACTGAATTATGATTTTATTGCTTTTAAGGGGTACGTAAAATATAGTGTTTTTAATAAAATTTCATAAAATTTTTAGTAAAAGTTATTTAAAAACTTGATAGTTTATAAAATTATAAACAAAAAGTATTAACCGTTAATAATAAATTCTTTGTTCAAAGTTAATGATTGATTTATTATAGAAGTTTTAAAAACTTTGAAATAATTTAGTTATATTTGAATGAGTAATATAAATGTACGTGTTTAATTAAAACATCAATGTATTTAACTAAATCTATACGTTTTATGTGTAAGTGAGTGTGCGTGTGTGGTGGGCGTGTGTGTGTGTGTGTGGTGTGTGTGTAAGTAAATCTGTGTGTGTGAGTGTAGGTAAATCTGCGTGGTGTAAGTAAATCTGTGTGAGAGTGTAAGTAAATCGGTTGTGACTGTGTCTGTGAGTTCGTTAAATGTAGTGCTATGGGGAATGTAAGTGTCATAGTGAATGTGTGTGTGTTTGGCCGCATGTGTATAAGTGTAAATGTAAGTGTCTATGGTAAATGTAAGTGTCATAGTGAATGTGTGTGTGTATAGGTTCATTATGAATGTGTGTATTAAGTGTCATAGCTGAATGTGTGTTCTTAATTATAATTTCTATAGGCATGAATTAATTAACACTAAGTGTAATATAAAAAATAAAATAATAAAATAACACAAATAATAATAAAATAAATAAAAATTAATAAAATAAATAAAAAGTATTAAAACAAAATAAAAAACATAATGTTAATAATATATGACGTTAAAACAGTAAAACATATAAGTTAAAGCAGTAAAAACCTGAGTTAAAGCAGTAAAACATGAGTTAAAGCAGTTAAACGTAAAACAAAGGCATACTAATCCCCCCTAGGTGTTAGTTAACACCTCTATTGATTTACTGATTACTGCTTTAAGGTAGTAATGTATATGAGTTTTAAAGCGGTAAAGCAGAATGTTTTAAAGCAGTAAAGCAGAAAGTTAAAGCATAAAGCAGAAAGTTAAAGCAGTAAAGCTAGTAAAACAAACGCATCACTAATCCCTTAGGGGCTAGTAAACACCTTCTTATGATACTGATTTACTGTTTAAGTATGTAATGTTTAATAAATATGTGAGTTTTAAAGACAGTAAAACATATAAGTTCAAAGCAGTTAAAAACATGATTAAGCAGTTAAAACATTGAGTTAAACAGGTAAAACAGTAAAACAAAAGCATTACTAATCCCCTAGGTGTTAGTTAACACCTCTACTTGATTTACTGATTTACTGCTTTAAGGTCTGTAAAGTATATGGTTTTAATAAAATTTCGTACATTGTAGTAAAATTCTTACATCAATTTTTAAAATTTATAAATTAAAAAAGTATTAAGTAAAATATAAAGATGTCTGCTAATGAGTTACAGTTTTAGGCTTCGCGAAAAATGTTTTTAATAAAATGGTTAAGTGCCTAAAATTTAGGATGGCTAAAAACTTGACCCATGGGAAAAGACCAAAGGGTTGGTCGTGTGTTATACGTGTGTATAAGTGTAAATGTGTAGATGTGTGTATGGTGAGTGTAAGTGTCATACGTGAATGTGTGTATAATGTAATGGGTGTGTGTATGTGTTGTGTGTGTGTGTGTGTGTGTGTGTGTGTGTGGTGTGTGTGATGTGTTCGAGACCCGTTGTGGTATAAGTGTAAATGTAATGTCTATGGGTAAATGCAAAGTTGTCATAGTGAATGTGTGTATAAGGGGCATAGTGAATGTGTGTATAAGTGAATGTGTGTATAAGTATTATAGTGAATGTGTGTGTGTGTGTGTGTGTTGTTGTGTATGGATGGAAATAAGTTAGGATAGATCCATACAGGTCAGGTACCTTACATGACCTCATGTTAGCAACAGATAACCTACCAAAGGCTAGGCAATCAGTTACCTGGATGAGCTGAAGGCGGTGTAGGCTAGTGCAGTTGTATGGATAGGTGTTAGGCTACGGTGTAGTGTGTTACGCTAGGTGTTAGGTGAGGTAGGTTAGGTTAGATAGGTTATGTTTAGGTTAGAGTCAGTATACGGTGCAGGTTTAGGCATAGGTGTAGGCTGGGTATAGGGTATCAGGCAAGGTCAAGGCCGAAATTATTTCATGGTCAAACAAGGTTAATATATATATTATATTATATATATATATATATTATAATATATATAATATATATATATATATATATATATATATATATATATATATATATATATATATATAATATATATAAATATACTGACCTCTCTCTCTCTCTCTCTCTCTCTCTCTCTCTCTCTCTCTCTCTCTCTCCCTTCTCTCTCTCTCTCTCCTCTTCTCTTTCCCTCCCTCTCTCCTCTCTCTTTCTCTCTCTCGCTTTGTAGATGCGCATGTTTGGATCGTAAAAAGCCACGTGTTAGCTCGCTGGACAAAACCTAATACCAAAAATAAAAATAAAAATAACTACGTTACGCAAATAATTAAAATAATTAAAAATAATAAAAATAATTAAAATAAAAATGAATAAAATAATTCAAATAAAATGAATAAAATTTTCGAAGTCAAAGAGAATAAACAATAATAGCACGGTCTTCCACGTGCTTTTTACGGTTCGAATGACCCCCCTACTAGGCCATTCATTACCGAACATACTTCAATAAAAATAATTAAAATAATTAAAATTCAATTAAAAATGATTTCAATATAAAAAAAAAAAAAATTTCAGTGTCTCAAACACGTCTAAAAGTGTAAATGCTTCGAAATGTTCCGCAAAAACGAAAACTGTCTCTCTCTCTCTCTCTCTCTCTCTCTCTCTCTCTGTCTCTTCTCTCTCTTTCTCTCTCTCTCTCATTATTATAATATATTATATATATATAATATATATAATAATATATACATATATATATATATATATATATATATATATATATATATAATTAATATATGTATATTATATATATATATATATATATATATATAAATTATTATTATTATATTATTATTATATTATTATTATTATTATTATATTATTATAATTATTAGTTATAATATTATTTAATTATTATTGGGAAGCCGCGGACTTGCTTTTATAAACCTGGAAATTAAATTTTATATTCTAACAAATCGTACCGCTGGAGGTGTGGTTAAAAGGTCCGCGGTTTGCCTCGGTAGTGAGAGGTCGAGTTCTATTTTGATTTATGACCGATGGGGAACTCGAACATATAAAGACGGTGAGGCTTGAGGTGGTAAGGAAGTTTAAGCACAGATGGAAGGGATGTGCATTGTCGCTAGTATATATATATATATTATATATGATATATATATATTATATATATATATATATATATATATATATAATATATATATATATAATAACTATATATATATATATATATATATATATATATATATATATATATAGAGAAAGATGAATTTGAAAATATAGTGCGGTTCTCGGAGAATCAATAAAATATTTGGTATAAGTTTTAATAAAAAACGAAGTGTTTTCGTAAAAATATAATACTTGCCTTGAACTCTCGTTGTTTCAAGTTAAAATAATAATAATTACAACGTATGAAAGTACACCTTAGCTATTGGCCTTTCTACTTAGCGGTTCTTTGTGCGTGGTTCTTTGCTACGAATGCGACGGACTCCGCGGAATTGGTAAAAAACGCGACGATGGCGAAGACGATGAATTTGCGATTCATCCCGACGAAAACGACGATTGAAAATTATGACGAAGATTAACAAGACGAATTATAAAACAAAATGGCGGACGCAATGAAAAAAACAACAAGGTTGACACCATTAAAAAAAAAAAAAGGTCCATGAAAGAACATGAACAAAATAAACTACACAAACTTAAAATAACTAACTAACGTATCAAAAAAAAAAAAAAAAAAAAAAAAAACAAAAAAAGAGAGAGACTTAAAAAATTAGGGGTTCTCAAAAATTAGGGTTGTCAAAAGGTCAAATATTCAAAAAAGGGGGTTCTCAAAAATTAGGAAATAGGTGGTGACACGTCGACGATGCTCACATCCGGTGCACACCCTTCTTTCGAAGGGGTGCCAAAAAATTACCCCGGTTGCCAAAAAAAGCCTTCAAGAGTAGGTTCCTGGCTGGGCAGCTCTGCGGGGGCCCAGGACACGACCGGAATGGATCCCATACTACTAATGCATTTTCTGATAATAATAATAATAATAATAATAGTATTATTATTATTATTATTTTATTATTATTATTTTTTATTATTATTATTATTATTAGTAGTAGTAGTAGTAGTTAAGTAGTAGTAGTAGTAGTAGTTGTGTAGTAGTAATAAAAAGCAATGGTTAAATTTTCTTTTTATTGCACAACCGCAACCGTTAAAAAATTTAAGAACTGCAAAAAAAACCTCAACCACGGTTGTTGAAAAATTTATGAACCGCAAAATAACCGCAACCGCGGTTATGCAAAAAATTTAGCTTCGCTCCATCACTAATATATATAGTATATATATATATATATATATATATATATATATATATATATATATATATATATATTATATATATATAATATATATATATAATATATATATATATATATATTGTAACGTCGTCACATTACTTTAATTACCTTTAATGAAATAAGCTGAACATTCCCCCAGACAATGCCACATAGAACCTAGGGGGTTTACGCACTAGATGACAGCAACTTCTCAACCACTAAAGATTATAATGATCTGACTCATCCATGAATGCTCTTGTGTAAAAATACACTGCTTACCAAAACTTTATGACAGAAGAAAAGTGTCAATTGCGAGGGTTCGTTTTAGCTTCAGGCAAACAACAAATCAATAAATAATAGAGCAGTTAAATAAATGAATAAAATGGCTTTGAGTATAATTGACACACAATTATATATAATATATATATATATATATATATATATATTATATATAATATATATATATAATATATATAATATAATATAATATATATATATTATATATATTATATATATAAATATATATATTAAAATAAATAAATAATCAACTTTTCAAATATTATTCCAGACAAAACTGTATAATTACTGCACTAAATATTATATCCCCATATATTATAAGATATCCATAACTTACAGTACAAGGATGTAATATAAAAAATGTGAAAAATAATTAAAGAAGAAAAAAAAAATTACAGTTTAATAAAAATGATTTCAAAATTATTTTCAATATTGCAAAGATAAACGTACTAAGTATTATCTTCTCTTTTT
>JABUQX010095806.1:27500-35033 GCA_015478945.1 Trachelipus rathkii | reverse complement strand
AGACTTCGGGAGAGCACGTTTCACACCCAGACGAGTACGTGGACACTCTCGTTCAGAGTCACTTTCCTAATCGCCAGCCATTTTTCGGGACCGACCGACCAAAATTTTTCAAAGTCCAGCACTCAACTCGGAGGGAAAATTTCTGACTCTGGGCGGCCCTATGATCGCCCTTGTCGAGCGCGGGCCCGGAAATACCTTCCCAAAATCAGGTTTTCACGGAAAAAGTCTCGCCCGGCAGCGAAACTTCTTTCCTTCCCGCCGGGACTCAGGTTCGGAAGAGGAGATTTTCAGGCAAACAATACAGCGCGAGATTTTCCAAAGTCGGATTCTGGACTGAGGGGGGATATCTCTTACCGTGGGCGCCCATATGATCGCCCTTGTCAGCGCCGGCCGGAAATACCTTCCCAGAATCAGCTTTTCACGGGAAATTCTCGCGCAGCCGAAAACTCCTCTCCTTCCAGGCCCCCGCCGGGACTTAGAGTCCCAAAGAGGAGCTTTTTCTCAGGCAAGAACGCGCGAGATTTTCCAAAGTCGGATTTGGACTGAAGGGGGATATTTCTTACCGTGGGCGGCAATATGATCGCCCTTGTCGATCGCGGCCGAGAAATGCCCTCCCAAATCCAGGTTTGCACGGAAAATCTCGCGCAGCGAAACCTTCTTTCCTTCCCGCCGGGACTCAGGGTCCGGAAGAGAGATTTCTTCCAGGCAACAACGGCGCGAGATTTTTTCCAAAGTCGGACTTTGGACTGAGGGGGGATATCTCTTAACCGTGTGGCGGCCATTATGGATGCCCTTGTCGAGCGCGGCCAGAAATACTTCCCAAATTCAAGCTTTCACGGGAATCTCGCGCAGCGGGAAAACTCCTCTCCTTCCAGGCCCCCCGCCGGGACTTAGGGTCCAAAGAGGAGCTTTCTCGGGCAACAACGCGCGAGACTTTTCCAAAGTCGGATTTTGGACTGAGGGGGGATATTTTTTACCGTGGGCGCCATATGATCGCCCCTGTCGCGCGCGGCCGAGAAATACCCATTCCCGAAATCAGGTGTTTTCACGGAAAATTTCGCGCAGCGAAACCTCCTTCCTTCCCGCCCGGAACTCAGGGTCGAAAGAGGAGCTTTCCCGGGCAACAACGCGCGAGATTGTTCCAAAGTCGGATTTTGGACCGAGAGGATATCTCTTACCGTGGGGCCATCAATGATCGCCCTTGTCGAGCGCGGCCGAGAAATGCCTTCCCCGAATCCAGGTTTTCTAACGGAAAATCTCGCGCGCGAAACCTCCTTTCCTTCCCGCCGGGACTCAAGGTCGAAAGAGGAGATTTCTCAATGCAACTTGCGGGGAGAGATTTTCCAAAGTCGGGTTCGAAATCGTATTTTCCGCTAAGTCACCTGGCTATGCGTTTCTCAGAGGAATCAACAGCACGCTGGACTTAGCGAATTTTTTCAATTTCGAATCCAAGACCCGGACCGTGGGGGCAAACCTCTTGCCGGGGGGCTCTATGAGCGCCCTTGTCGAGCGCGGCCGAGAAATGCCCTCCCAATCCGGCTCTTACGGGAAATCTCGCGCGGCGAAACCTCCTTTCTTCCCGCCGGGACTCAGGGCGGAAGAGGAGATTTCTCAGGCAATCAACGCGCGAGATTTTCCAAAGCCGGATTTTGGACTGAGGGGGGGATATCTCTTACCCTGTGCGGCCATATGATCGCCCTTGTCGAGCGCGGCCGAGAAATGCCTTCCCCGAATCCAGGTTTTCACGGAAAATCCGCGCAGCGAAACCTCCTTTCCTTCCCGCCGGACTCAGGGTCGAAAGAGGAGATTTCTCTTGCAACATCGCGGGACGATTTTCCAAAGTGGATTCGAAATCGTATCTTTCCGCTAAGTCCCCTGAAGCTATGCAAATCTCAGGGAATCAACAGCACGCTGGTACTGGACGAAATTTTTCAAATTTCGAATCCCAAACCGGACCGTGGGGCAAAACCTCTTGCCGTGGCGCGGCTCCTATGATCGCCCTTGTCGAGCGCGGCCGAGAATGCCTCCCCATCCGGCTCTTCACGGGAAATCCCGCGCAGCGAAACCTCCTTTTCTTCCCGCCGGGACTCAGGGTCGGAAAAGGAGATTTCTCAGGCAACAAGCCGCGAGATTTTCCAAAGCTCGGATTTTGGACTGAGGGGGGATATCTCTTACCTTGGGCGGCCATATGATCGCCCTTGTCGAGCGCGGCCGAGAAATGCCTTTCCCGAATCCAGGTTTTCACGGAAATTCTCGCGCAGCGAAACCTCCTTTCCTTCCCGCCGGGACTCTGGGTCGAAAGAGGAGATTTCTCTGGCAACATCGCGCGAGATATTCCAAAGTCGGATTCGAAATCGAATTTTCCGCTAAGTCACCCTGAGCTATGCAAATCTCATGGAACAACAGCACGCTGGACTTGAGCGAAATTTTTCATTTTGATCCAAAAACCCGACCGTGGGGGCAACCGTCTTGCCCAGTGGGCGCTCTATGATCGCCTTGTCGAGCGCGGCCGAGAATGCCCTCCCCATTCCGGCTCTTCACGGGAAATCTCGCGCAGCGAAACGTCCTTTCCTTCCCGCCGGGCCGGGACTCAGGGTTGGAAGAGGAGATTTCTCAGGCAACAACGCGCGAGATTTTTCCCTAAAGTTCGGATTTTTGGGACTGGGGGGATTTCTTCTACCCTGGGCGCCTATATGATCGCCCTGTCGAGCGCGGCACGAGAAATGCCTTCAATCCGGCTCTTCACGGGAAAACTCGCGCAGCGGAAACTCCTCTCCTTCCCAGCCGGGACTCAGGGGCGAAAGAGGAGATTTCTCTTGGCAACATCGTCCGCGAAGATTGCCAAAGGTCGGATTCGAAATCGTATTTTCCGCTAAATCACCCTGAGCTATGCGTTTCTCCGGGAATCACAGCACGCTGGCTAGGAATTTTTTCAATTTCCGAACTCAACAAACCCGACGCGGTGGCAACTTCTTGCCGTGGCGGCTCTATGATCGCCCTTGTCGAGCGGGCCGAGAAATGCCCTCCCCCATCCGGCTCTTCACGGGAAATCGCGCGCGAAACCTCCTTTCCTTCCCGCCGCGGGACTCAGGGTCGAATGAGGAGATTTCTCTTGCAACAACGCGCTTCCAAAGTCGGATTTTGGACTAAGGGGGGATATCTCTTACCCTGGCGGCCATATGATCGCCCTTGTCGGCGGGGCCGAGAAATACTTCCGGAAATCCAGCTTTACGGAAAAATCTCGCGCAGCAAACTTCCTCCTCCTTCCCGCCGGGACTCAGGTCGGAAGAGTGTCTTTCTCAGGCAACACGCGCGAGAATGTTTTCAAAGCTCCGGATTTTGGACGAGAGGGATATCTCTACGGGGCGGTCCATATGATCGCCTTGTCGAGCGCGGCCGAGAAATGCCTTCCCGATCCAGGTTTTCACGGAAAATCTCGCGCAGCGAAACCTCCTCTCCTTCCAGCCGGGACCAGGGTCGAAAGAGAGGAGCTTTTCTCGGGCAAATCGTGCGGGAGATTTTCCAAAGTCGGGTTTCGGAATCGTATTTTCCGCTAAGTCACCTTGAGCTTGCAAATTTCAGGGAATCAACAGCACGCTGGACTTTGCGCAAATTTTTTCAATTTCGAATCCCAGACCCGGACCGTGGGGGCAAACCTCTTTTGCGTGGGCGGCTCTTATGATCGCGCCTTGTCGAGCGGGCGAAGAAATGCCTTCCCGAATGCCAGGTTTTACGGGATATCTCGCGCCAGCGAAAACTCCTCTCCTCCCCGCCGGGACTCTGGGGCGAAAGGAGGAGTTTCCTCGGGCCAACCGCGCGGGAGATATTCCGAAGTCGAATTCAAAATCGTATTTCCGCAAAGTTCCCATGAGCTAGGCGTTTCCCAGGGAATCAACAAGACTCTGGACTCTGAGCGAAATTTCAATTTCGAATCCGACACCAAGACCGAGGGGGAATATCTCTTACCGTGGGCGGCCCTATGATCGCCCTTGTCGAGCGCGGCCATGAAATGCCCTCCCCAATCCGGCTCTTCACGGAAAATCTCGCGCAGCGAAACCTCCTTTCCTTCCCGCCGGGACTCAGGGTCGAAATAGGAGATTTCTCAGGCAACAACGCGCGAGATTTTCCCAAAGTCGGACTTTGGACCGAGGAGGGATATCTCTTACCCTGGCCATATGATCGCCCCTGTCGAGCGCGGCCGAGAAATGCCGTTCCGAACCAGGTTTCCACGGGATATCTCGCGCAGCGAAAACTCCTCTCCTTTCCTCCTGCGAAACCTTTGCCTAAGACAGTGAGAGGGGCAGGTCTCTGTAAAGGCTTTCCGGTTCGAGGGATTCTTGCTCTCGTCCCCTAACGTTAAAGCGGAATGCCTTGCCAGGAACAGGCATCCCGCCTGGGGACTTAGAGTCAAAGAGGAGGCTTTCTTCGGGCCACCAGCATCGCGGGAGATATTCCGAGGTTGCGGATTCGAAAATAGAATTTTCCGCAAGTCACCCTTGAGGCTATTGCGTTTCTCAGGGAATCACAGCACGCTGGACTTAGCGCGAAATATTTTCATTTCGAATCCCAAAGCCCGGACCGAGGCGGGCAACTCTGCCGTGGGCGGCCATACTGATCGCCCTTGTGAGTGCGGCGAAAATCGCCTTCCCGAATCCAGCTTTTTCCATCGGGTTATCTCGCGCAGCGAAAACTCCTCTCCTTCCCTGGCCCCCCGCCGGGTCGAAAGAGGAGCCTTCTCGGACAACATCGCGCGCGAGATATTCCGAAGTTTGGATACGAAATAGAATTTTCCGCCCAGTCACCCTGAGCTATGCGTTTCTGACTATTCAACAATTTGCAGAAATTCAAGCTGAAAATTTTTCAATTCTCATTTTTTTCCAACCAGGACCCGAGGGGGCACAACCTCTTACCGTGGGCGGCCAAATGAACGCCCTTGTCGAGCGCGGCCGGGAATTGCCTTCCCGAATCCAGGTTTTTCACGGGATATCTCGCGCAGCGGAAACTCCTCTCCCTTTCCTCCCGGCGAAACCCTTTCGCCTAAGACAGTGAGAGGTGCAGGGGTCTCTGTCAAAGGCTTCCGGGTTCGAGATTTCTGACTCTCGTACCCTTCTCGTTAAAGGGCGAAATGCCTTGACGCCGGAACAGGCATCCGCCGGGACAGTAGAAGTCAAAAAGGGAGCTTTCCTCGGGCACCATCGCGCGAGATATTCCAAGTGTTCCGGATTCAATAGAATTTTCCGCCAAGGTCACCCTGAGCTATGCGTTTCTCAGGGAATCAACGGCGCGCTGGACTTAGCGAAATTTTTCAATTTCGAATCCAACCCGGACCTAGGGGGCAAACTCTTACCGTGGGTCGGCCATAATGAATCTGCCCCTTAGTCGAGCGCGGCCGAGAGAATGCATTTCCCAATCCAAGCTTTTCACGTGCGAAAATCTCGCGAGGCGAAAATCCTCTCCTTCCTCCCAGCGAAACCATTTCGCCTAAGACAGTGAGAGGGTCAGGTCTCTGTCCAAAGGCGGCCGGGTTCGAAGGGAATTCCCTGACTCCTCGTCCATCGCTCGAAAGAACTGACTGAGGTGGGGGGCACAAGACAGTACCTTGTCTCGTGTCGTGAAGACTGTAGGTCGAAAGAGTAGCTTTCTCTGGCACAGTCGCGCGAGATGTTCCATGTGTCGGTAAAAGGCGAGGATCGTGGTCGGTCCAGTCGCTCAGCGTCCGGGAAAGGATATGGATAAAAGTATATATTTTTTCTATAGCCATGCTCTCAGGATATGAATCTCTGACCTGCGGTTAAAGGCAATCCACCTGGTCCAGGTCACTGTCACATCACCCTCAAGCAACTCACAGTTGCCTGCCTCTTGATTACCGAATCAAAAAATACATGTATAACCCCCCCGTGAGCCGGCCGCGCTTCGCGCGGCAGCCAGGAGGAGCTTTACTTCAGTTTGATTCGAAAAATCACTTCAGCCCGGCAGACCTTTGGACTTAGAAAAAAAAAAAAGACAAAAAATTTCTTCAAAACTCCACAGGCAGCAGCAGACACTAAGGTCTGCTTGCTGCCTGCTTCGTAGTGAAGCAATTTTGAGTCCTTCCTTTCCCCGGCTCTCGTGTAGACTCTGGATTCGGACAAAAAGTTTATCTTTACTCCACAGGCAGCAGACCTAAACTACAATTGGGGTCGGCTGCTACATGCTTCGTAGAGATGCTACTCAGAGTCCTTCCTCCAGGTCACTGGAAATCTCGCGCAGCGAAAACTCCTCTCCTTTCCTCCCAGCGAAACCCTTTTGCCTACGACAGTGAGAGAAGCAAGTCATGTCGAAGGTAGCCGGGCTCGAGGGATTCCAGACTCTCGTCCCCTTGAAGCGTTAAAGCGGAATATTCGCCTTACCAGGAACAGGCATCCCGCCGGGACTTCGAGTCGAAAGAGGAGCTTTCTCAGGCAACATCGCGCGAGATATTCCAGAGTTTGGATTCGAAATCGTATTTTCCGCTAAGTCACCCTGAGCTATGCGTTTCTCAGGGAATCAACTGCACGCTGGTCTTAGCGAAATTTTTCAATTTCGAATCCGAAACCCGGATCGGACAAAAAGTTTGTCTTTACTCCACAGGCAGCAGACCTAAACTACAATTGGGGTCGGCTGCTACCTGCTTCGTAGAGATGCTACTCAGAGTCCTTCCTCCAGGTCACTGGAAATCTCGCGCAGCGAAAACTCCTCTCCTTTCCTCCCAGCGAAACCCTTTCGCCTAAGACAGTGAGAGGGGCAGGTCTCTGTCAAAGGCGGCCGGGCTCGAGGGATTCCCGACTCTCGTCCCCTTAAAGCGGAATGCCTTACCAGGAACAGGCATCCCGCCGGGACTTCGAGTCGAAAGAGGAGCTTTCTCAGGCAACATCGCGCGAGATATTCCAGAGTTTGGATTCGAAATCGTATTTTCCGCTAAGTCACCCTGAGCTATGCGTTTCTCAGGGAATCAACTTCACGCTGGACTTAGCGAAATTTTTCAATTTCGAATCCGTGTGTTGGATAACTGACGTACTGACTAAGTAATTTTCCTTCGCAACTTTTAATCGAGTCCACAGGCACAACAACAACAACTTTTCGTACAGTTGCTGCTGCATACCTGCTTCGTCGTGAGGAAAACACTTAGCAGCAGCCACCTATCCTGCCGCTGTATATTTTTGTTAATGAAGTGCCCAGGCAGCAAGGCACTCCGCAACGCCCCATACGAGTAGGGGTTGAACCTTTGCAGCCTAGTTTACTAAAGGGAAGTCTCAAGCGCTCGTCCCGAATGAAGGGACTCGACACTCTTACAACACCCCGGCTGGTACGAAAGTCGTATACAAACGATTCGGCGGATACTCACGCTGTATGCCAGTCAGTCAAAGCGACGGTAGAGGCCAATGAGTGGACAGTCACTGACCCCTATGATTCCATCTCTCCTTCCCTTTGACAGAGAGGCAAGAACCGGCCCTAGCCCGTGTACCGCGGCGCGAATCACCTTACGATCCATGCGCCCACAACGGTCCTACAGGC
>JABUQX010095806.1:0-20000 GCA_015478945.1 Trachelipus rathkii | reverse complement strand
GAGGAAAGGAGAGGAGTTTTCGCTGCGCGAGATTTCCAGTGACCTGGAGGAAGGACTCTGAGTAGCATCTCTACGAAGCATGTAGCAGCCGACCCCAATTGTAGTTTAGGTCTGCTGCCTGTGGAGTAAAGATAAACTTTTTGTCCGAATCCAGAGTCTACACGAGAGCCGGGGAAAGGAAGGACTCAAAATTGCTTCACTACGAAGCAGGCAGCAAGCAGACCTTAGTGTCTGCTGCTGCCTGTGGAGTTTTGAAGAAATTTTTTGTCTTTTTTTTTTTTCTAAGTCCAAAGGTCTGCCGGGCTGAAGTGATTTTTCGAATCAAACTGAAGTAAAGCTCCTCCTGGCTGCCGCGCGAAGCGCGGCCGGCTCACGGGGGGGTTATACATGTATTTTTTGATTCGGTAATCAAGAGGCAGGCAACTGTGAGTTGCTTGAGGGTGATGTGACAGTGACCTGGACCAGGTGGATTGCCTAAACCCAGGTCAGAGTTACATATCCCTGAGAGCATGGACTTAGAAAAAATAAAAACTTTTATCCTTCCTTTCCCGGAGCGAGCGACTGGCCGACCCGACCGCTTACCCGACACTGGAATATCTCGCGCGATGTTGCCCGAGAAAGCTACTCTTTCGACTCTAAGTCCCGGCGAGAAAGGCTGTCTGTGCCCCCCCTCAGTCAGTCCTTTCGAGCGTAAGGGACGAGAGTCGGGAATCCCTCGAACCCGGCCGCCTTTACAGAGACCTGCCCCTCTCACTGTCTGAGGCGAAAGGGTTTCCGCTGGAGGAGAGAGGGTTTTCGCTGCGCAGAGATTTCCCGTGGAAAAAGCTGGATTGGAAAGCATTTTCTCGGCGCGCTCGACAAGGGGATCATATGGCCGCCCACGTAAGAGGTTTGCCCCCTAGCCGCGGTTTGGGATTCGAAATTGAAAAATTCTCGCTAAGTCCAGCGCGCAGTTGATTCCCTGAGAAACAACGCATAGCTCAGGGTGACTTGGCAGAAAATTCTATTTCGAATCCGAACATTGGAATTTCTCGCGCGAATCGTTGGCGACCGAGAAACTCTCTTTGACTCTAAAGTCCCGGCGGTATGACTTTCTGGAAGCATTCCGCTTACGAGAGGACGAGAGTCAAGATCCTCGAACCGGGAAGCCTTTGACGAGCCTGCCCCTTCACTGTCTTAGGCGAAAAGTTTTTCCAGGAGAGAAAGGCAGAGGAGTGTCGCTGGGAATGAGCGAATATCCCGTTGAAAACCTAGGATTGGAAGCATTCTCGGCCGCGCTCGACAAGGCGATCATTATGGCCGCCCACGTAGATGTGTACAAAACAAATTGGGATCGAAATTGAAAAAAAAATTTCGCTAAGTCCAAGCGTCTGTTGATTCCCTGGAAAAGCAGCATAGCTCAGGGTGAGCTTGGCGGAATTCTATTCGAATCCCACTTCGGGAGATATTCTCGCGCGGATGTTGGTCGAAAAAGCCTCCTCTTCGACCCTGAGTCCCGCGCGAAGGAGAGCGAGTTTTGCTGCGCGAGATATTCCCGTTGAAAAGCTGGAATTCGGAAGGCATTTTTCGGCCGCACTCGACAAGGGCGAATCATATGGCCGCCCGCAAGAGGTTTGCCCCTCGTCCGGGTTTGGGATTCGAAATTGAAACATATTCGCTAAGTCCAGCGTGCTGTTAATTCCTAAGAAACGCATAGCTCAGGGTAACTTAGCGGAAAATACTATTTCGAATCCAAACTTCGGAATATCTCGCGCATCGTTGCCCGAGAGAAAGCTCCTCTTATTGGACTCTAAGTTCCGGCGGGCATGCCTGTCCTGTGCAAGGCATTCCGCTTTAACGTGAGGGACGAGAGTCAAGAATCCCTCGAACCCGGAGGCCTTTGACAGAGACCTGCCCCTCTCACTGTCTTAGGCGAAAGGTTTCGCGCAGAGGAAAAGAGAGGAGTTTTCGCTGCGCGAGAATTCCGTAGAAACTGGATTGCCGGAGAAGCATTTTCGGCCCGCGCTCGACAAGGGCGACAATGGGCCCAGGGTAAGAGATATCCCTCCTCGGGTCCAAAGTCCGACTTTGGGAAAATCTCGCGCGTTGAATGTTGCCTGAGAAATCTCCTATTTCGACCCTGAGTCGGCAGGAAGGAAAGGAGGTTTCGCTTCGCGAGATTTCCCGTGAAAAGCCGGATTCGGGAAGGCATTTCTCGGCCCCGCTCGACAAGGGCGATCATAAGGGCCGCCCACGGTAGAGATATTCCCCCATCGGTCTTGGTTGTCGGATTGAAATTGAAATTTCGGCTCAGAGTCAGAGTCTTGTTATTCCCTGGGAAACGCTGCTCATGGGAACTTTGCGAGAAAGTAGATTTGAATTCGACTTCGGAATATCTCGCGCGCTGTTGCCCGGAGAAAGCTCCTCTTTCGACCCAGAGTCCGGCGGAAGCGAGAGGAGTTTTCGCTGCGCGAGACTTTCCGTGAACACCTGGATTCGGGAAGGCATTTCTCGGCCGCGCTCGACAAGGGCGATCATAGAGCCGCCCACGGCAGGAAGTTTGCCCCCTCGGTTTTGGATTCGAAATTGAAAAATTTCGCAAAGTCCAGCGTGCTGTGATTCCCTGAGATTTGCAATGCTCAGGGTGACTTAGCGGAATACGATTTCGAATTCGACTTTGGAAAATCTCCCGCCATGGTGCCCGAGAAAGCTCCTCTTTCGACCCTGAGTCCCGGCGGAAGGAAAGGAGGTTTCGCTGCGAGAGATTTTCCGTGAAAACCTGGATTCGGGAAGGCATTTTTCGGCCGCGCTCGACAAGGGCGATTATATGGCCGCCCACGGTGTAAGAGATATCCCCCCTCAGTCCAAAATGCGACTTTGGAAAATCTCGCGCGTTGTTGCCTGAGAAAGATCCTCTTCCGACCCTGGTCCCGGCGGGAAGGGGAGGAGGTTTCGCTGCGCGAGATTTTCCGTGAAAAGCTGGATTCTGGAAAGGTATTTCTCGGCCGCGCTCGACAAGGCCGATCATATGCGCCCAGGGTAAGAGATATCCCCCCCTCAGTCCAAAATCCGACTTTGGAAATTCTCGCGCGTTGTTGCCTGAGAAAAATCTCCTCTTCCGACCTTGAGTCCCGGCGGGGGGAGGGAAAGGAGGTTTCGCTGCGCGGGATTCCCTGAAGAGCCGGATTGGGAGGGCATTTCTCGGCCGCGCTCGACAGGGCGAGCATAGAGCCGCCCACGGCAAGAAGTTTGCCCCCACGGTCCGGGTTTGGGATTCAAATTGAAAAATCGCTAGTCCAGCTTGCTGTTGATTCCCTGAGAAACGCAGAGCTCAGGGTACTTAGCCGAAAATACGATTTCGAATCCGACTTTGGAAATTTCCGCGATGTTGCAAGAGAAATCTTCCTTTCACCCCTGGAGTTCCCGGCGGAAAGAAAGGAGGTATTCGCTGCCGATGATTTTCCGAAACCTGGATTCGGAAGAGCTTTCTCGGAGCCGCGCTCGACAAGGGCGATCATATTGCCGCCCAGGTAAGAGATATCCCCCAACCTCAGATAAAAATCCTCGACTTTGAAAATCTCAGCGCCAGTTTCCTTTGACCTCGTCCGGGTTTGCCTTCCTTGTCTACGGGGACGGTGAGCAGGACGCTGGCGCGGATTTCCCGTGGGAAGAGCCGGATTGGGAGGGCATTTCTCGGCCGCGCTCGGCAAGGGCGATCAGAGCCGCCCACGGCAAGAGGTTTGCCCCCACGGCCCCGGGTTTTGGATTCGAAATTGAAAAATTTCCCTAAGTCCAGCGTGCTGCTGATTCCCTGAGATTTGCATAGCTCAGGGTGTTAGAGATATCCCCCCTCAGTCCGAAATCCGACTTTGGAAAATCTCCCGCGATGTTGCAAGAGAAACCTCCTTCGACCCTGAGTCCCGGCGGAAGGAAGGAGGTATCGCTGCGCGAGATTTTCCGTGAAAACCTGGATTCGGAAAGGCATTTCGCCGCCCTCGACAAGGGCGATCATATGGCCGCCCAGGTAAGAGATATCCCCCTTCAGTCCAAAAATCCGACTTGGAAAATCTCGCGCGTTGTTGCCTGAGAAATCTCCTCTCCCGACCCCGGCGGGAAGGAAGGAGGTTTCGCTGCGCGAGATTATCCGTGAAAACCTGGATTCGGGAGAGGCATTCTCGGCCGCGCTCGACAAGCGCGATCATAGAGCCGCCCACGGGCAAGAGGTTTCCCCACGCCGGGTTTGGGATTCGAAAATGAAAAATTTCGCTAAGTCCAGAGCAACGTGCTGTTGATTCCCTGAGATTTGTATAGTCAGGGTGACTTAGCTGGAAAAACGGATTTCGAATCCGACTGTATGGAAAAATTCGGGATTGTTGCTAAGAGAAATCTCCTCTTTCGACCCTGAGTCCGGGCGGGAAGGAAAGGAGGTCGCTGCGCGAGATTTTTCGTGAAAACCTGGATTCGGGAAGCATTTCTCGGCCGCGCTCTACAAGAGCGATCATATGGCGCCCAGGGTAAATCATCCCCCCTCAGTTTCCAAATCCACTTTGAAATCTCCGCGGTTGGCCTGAGAAATCGCCTCTTCCGACCCTGAGGCGGGAAGGGGAGGAGGTTTCGCTGCGCGAGATTTTCCCGTGAAAAGCCGGATTGGGGAGGGCATTTCCCGGCCGCGCTCGACAAAGGCGATCATAGAGCCGCCCACGGCAAGAAGTTTGCCCACGGTCCGGGATTTGGATTCGAAATTGAAAAAATTCGTAAGTCCAGCGTCGCTGTTGATTCCCTGAGGAAAACGCAATAGCTCAGAGGTGACTTAGCGGAAATACGATTTCGAATCCGACTTTGGAAAATCTCGCACGTTGCATGAGAAATCTCCTCTTTCGACCCTCAGTCCCGGCGGGAAAGGAAAGGGAGTTTCGCTGCGCGAGATTTTCGTGAAAAACCTGGATTCGAAGCAATTTACCGGCCGCGCTCGACAAGGCGATCAATTGCCGCCCACGGTAAGAGATATCCCCTCCCGGTCCAAAATCCGACTTTGGAAAAATCTCGCGCTTTTTGCCCTGAGAAAGCTCCTCTTTCGACCCTGAGTCGGCGACAGGAAAGGAGGTTTCGCTCGCAGATTTCCCGTTGAAACTGGATTTAGGAAGGTATTCCGCCGCGCTCACAGGACGATCATCATGCCGCCCACGGTAAGAAAAATCCCCCCTCAGTCCAAAATCCGACTTTGAAAAAATCTCGCGCGTTGTTGCCCGAGAAAACTCTCCTCTTTGGACTCTAAGTCCCGGCGGGGGCATGGGAAGGAGAGGAGTTTTCCGCTGCGCGAGATTCCCGTGAAAAGCTGGATTGGAAGGTATTTTCTCGCCGCGCTCGAACAAGGCGATCATATGCCGCCCACGGTAAATAGATATCCCCCCTCGTCAAAATCGACTTTGGAAACAATCTCGCTCGTGTTGCCTGAGAAATCTCCGCTTCCGACCCTGAGTCCCGGCGGGTAGGGAAGGAAGTTTCGCTGCGCGAGACTTTTCCCCGTGGAAACCTGGATTTGGGAAGGGTATTCTCGGCCGCGCTCGACAAGGGGGATCATATGGCCGCCCACGGTAAAAGAAATATCACCCCTCAGTCCAAAATCCGACTTTGGAAAATCTCGCGCGATGTTGCCCGGGAAAGCTCCTCTTTGGACTCAAGTCCGGCAGGGCCTGAGAAGGAGGAGGAAGTTTTCGCTGCGCGAAGATTCCCGTAAAAGCTGGATTTGGAAGGATTCTCAGCCGCAGCTCGACAAGGGCGAAATCAATTGGCCGCCCACCGGGTTAAGAAATAGCCCCCCTCAGTCCAAAAATCCGACTGGAAAAATTCGCGCTTTGTTGCCCTGAGAATCTCCTCTTTCCGCACCTGAGTCCCGGCGGGAAAGGAAAGGAAGTTCGCTGCGGAGATTTTCCCGTGAAACCTGGGATTGAAGGTATTCATCGGCCGCGCTCGACAACGGGCGATCATAGGGCCGCCCAGAGTCAGAAATTTTCTCCGAGTTGCAGTGCTGACTTTGAAATTTTGGTGAGATGAATATTGGAGAAAATGAAGTCCATGGCGTTAAAGATACTTCGTCTCGTGTGAACGTACTCTCCTAAGTCTGTTGCGAAATTTGTGTCTGGGACTTTGAAAATTTTTGTGATTTTGAAGATAGCCTCTGCACCAGAGAATTTCGGAAAATTTATATAGGGAATTTAAGAAAATGTCTCCAACGACCGCACCCACGTACTCGTCTGGGTCTGAAACGCGCTCTCCCGAAGTCTGGTTTGGTCGAAATTTTGGTCGGGAACTTAGAATTTTCTCGAGTCTGCCCGAGTGGGGACTTAGAAAAAATTTTGGTCCGAAAAAATGGCTGGGGATTAGCAAAGTGTCTCGGAACGAGACTGTCCACGTACTCGTCCGGGTCTGAAACGTGCTCTCCCGAAGTCTGGTTTGGTCGAAATTTTGGTCGGGGGACTTAGAATTTTTTCGATTTTTCAATAAGCCACTGCACCACAGAATTTCGGAAAATTTTATATAGGGAATTTTAAAAATGTCTCGCAACGAGCTTACCCACGTACTCGTCTGGGTCTGAAACGTGCTCTCCCGAAGTCTGGTTTGGTCGAAATTTTGGTCGGGGGACTTAGAATTTTTTCGATTTTTCGTTAAGCCGCTGCACCAAAAAAAAAAAGTTGGTTTTTCGAAAAAAAATCTCCAGGAGAGACTACCAGTAGGCTCGTCTCGGTCTGAAACGTACTCTCCCGAAGTTTGAAAGGATGCCAAAAATTTCAAGTTAAGCCACTGCACCACCCAAAATTTTTTTGACTAAATTTTGCTGACGGGTGGGGTGGTATACGGGGCGAGGAAGCATTATGTATAGAGAGGGGTAGCTGGGCCGCGGAAAAATTTTTTTTCTATAAAATTAATTTTATTTAAAGCGCTTTTCAAGCCTTTAGATGTTATTTTCTATCAAATTCGACAAAAAAAAGTACGAGTGTTTGCCACATTATTATGACGAATTTCTGCCCCAACTTGATATAGGGGGTGCCGAGTGAGAAAAGAGACATACCTGGTTCGGCCGAACCAGGGAGGCGTGTCGATGACTTTCTCCTTCCGACCTCTCCGGTAGCTAGGGAGAGTAGGAAGAGGCATCTGAGGCTGCCTGGCAGTAGTAATCACTGCCGACAGCCACCACTCTCGGAGAGGTCCGAGTATCCAGCACCAATGTCAATGTCACGCGTCTCTCTGTATTCAGGAGTGGTATACAGGGCCTAGACCGTGGGGACTAAGGCTGGATACGGTAGGATCTCCCCACCAGCTGAGAGCTAGCTACCAAGCTCTCAGTCAGGCAGGCAGACGACACCCATCATCGCCCCTGCTCCCAACTCCTCTCCCCGATAGTAGTAGCACGAGGAGGGGTGGAACAGGGAAGACGATGTTGAGGCCACCGGGAGATGAGTTTCTCCCGGGTGTCACCACTCGAGGGTTCCGAGCATCCCGTGTTAATGTCAATGTCACGTCTCTCTCGGCGGTCGAGAGTTACGACAGGGCCCAAGGAGCGTGGGACTGAGCGATGGAGACTCCACCGCGCCCGTGTCGGAGAAAGCTCGATGAGAACGCCCGGCGGGGGCCGTGTAGTGTCTTGTGAGCTGTTGGTGACATCCTTCCATGGACTAACCAGGCAGTTCAAGGCATTATTATGTCCCGTTGCCCTCTCACGGTGATATTGCTCTCATCGACGAGTGGGAAGCGAGGAGGTACGGAAGACTCAGGAACCGAGGCGGTTTCCGTGAACCAAAGGTTGAAAAATCAAAATCGAGGTGTCAATCCCGAAGAGGCGTGCAGGCCGTGATCAAACTTTCCGTGATTTAGGGTTCGAAAAAGGCGGAATTTCCGCCTTTCACGAATAAGTTAGAGCTTTTCTCGACCTGCCAAGGTCTTGGACGATCTTTTAGGCGGGTGAGGGGTGATCTCGGAGTGGCAGCTCCTGGGCCGCCTTGTTGCGGCTACGAGGAGAGCACAGTCCGAGACAAACCTTTACCCCGACTTGAAGATTGGCCATCCTCTCGAAAATAAATGTGGATGTGAAAATTTTCCTACGACGCTTCTCTCAGGCAGACACCAATCATCGGAACCTGTCGTTCCTCACTCTCCCCGATAGTAGTAGCACGAGGAGGGGTGGAACAGGGAAGACGATGTTGAGGCAACCGGGAGATGAGTTTCTCCCGGTGTCACCACTCGGAGGTTCCGAGCATCCCGTGTTAATGTCAATGTCACGTCTCTCTCTGCGTCAAGGAGTGGTACGCAGGGCCTAGAGCGTGGGACTGAGGCGGTGAGGACCTGCCACCGCGTCTGCCTTGTCCAGGAGGGCAAACTCGATGAGAACGCCCGGCTGGCGGACGAGTAATGCTTGTGAGCTGTTGTTGACATCCTTCCAGGGACTAAACAGGCAGTTCACAGGCATTATGTCCCGTGGCCCTCTCACGGTGATATTGCTCTCTCGACAAGTGGGAGCCGGAAGTACGGAGAGACTGCAGGAACGAGGCAGTCTTCCGGACCCAAAGGGAAAAAACTCAATCGACGGAGGGTCAATCCCGAGAGGGTGAGCGGGTGATCGAACTTTCCGTATTTGGTCAAAAGGCGAATTTTTCCGCCTTTTTAACGGAAAAGTAGAGCTTTGCTCGACCTGCCAAGGTCTTGGACATCTTTTAGCGGCGTGAGGGGTATCTCGAGTGGCAGCTTGGCCGCCTTGAGCGCTACGAGGAGAGCACAGCCGAGACAACCTATTACCCCGACTTGAAGGGATTTGGCCCATCCTCTCGAAGAGAGACCCTCCCTGGAGAAGGTGCCAATGACGCTTCTCTCATGCGCCAGACACCAATCATCGGAACCCGTTGTTCCTCACTCTCCCGATAGTAGTAGCACGAGGAGGGAACAGGGAAGACGAAGTTGAGGCAACCGGGAGATGAGTTTCTCCGGATTCACCACTCGGAGGTCCGAGCATCCCGTGGTTAATTCAATGTCACGTCCTCTTTCTTCTGCGGGGGTTTTTTTTCGAGAGAGTGGTTTTCACGCAGGCCTAGAGCCTGTGGGACTGAGGCGGATTTTAGCCACCTGTCTATCCGCGTGTTCGCAAATACAAGAGAGGCAAGCTCGATGGAGAACGCCCGGCGGGGCGGACGAGTAGTGTCTTGTGAAGGCTTGTTGGCTGACATCCTTCAGGGACTAACCAGGCAGTTCACAGGCACTATTATGTCCCGTGGCCCTCTCAGGGTGATATTGCTCTCTCGACGAGTTGGAAGCCGGAGGTACGGAGAGACTGAAGGAACGAGGCGGTCTTCCGGGACCAAAATTAAAAACAAAATCGAGGCGAGGTGTCAAGTCCCGGAGAGGTCCAGCCGGTGATCGAACTGTTTCCGTGATTTGTCGAAAAGCGAATTTTCGCCTGTTCACGGAAAAGAGTAAGGAGCTTTTGCTCGACCTGCCAAAGTCTTGGACATCTTTAGGCGTAGGGTTATCTCGGAAGGGGCAGCTCCCTGGCCGCCTTGTTAGCGGGCTGACGAGGAAGCACAAGTCCGAGACAAACCTACCCCGACTAAGATTGGCCATCCTCTCGAGAAAGTAGAGAGACTTCCTCCCTGGAGGAAGGTGCCAATGACGCTTCTATCAGGCAGACAACAATCATCGGAACCCGTCGTTCCTCACTCTCCCCGATATTAGTAGCACGAGGGGTGAAACAGGGAAGACGATGTTGAGGGAACCGGGAGATGAGTTTCTCCCGGGTATCACCACTCGGGGTCCGGAGCATCCCCGTGTTAATGTCATGTCACGTCTCTCTCTCGGTCAGAGTGGTACGCAGGGGCCTAAAGCGTGGGGACTGAGGCGGGATGGGAGGACCTCCACCGCGTCTGCCTGTGTCAGGAGGGCAAAAAGCTCGAGGAGAATCGCCCGGCTGGGCGGACGAGTAGTGGTCTTGTAGCTGTGGTGACATCCCTCCAGTCTATACCAGCACTACCTTTCACATGGCGATTATTCTGTCCCGTTGGCAATCCTCTCACCGTATTATTGCTCTCTCGTACTCGACCGTGGAAGCGGAGGTACGGAGAGAACTCCAGGAACGGAGGGCAGTCTGTCCTTGACAAAGGCTGATAACATACTGCAACTAACTCGGATACTTAGGTCAATGATCTCATTCTAAGTCCCGGACCGAGCGTCTATAGTCCCGATGCTGCCCGGATTGACCACTGTTTCCGTGATTTTTGTGCTACCGAAACAGGAGTCAGGAAATTTTTCCGCCTTTGTTCACTGGAAAAGTTAGACCTCTTTGGCTCGCACCTCCCACGCGTCGATTGGACTCGATTCTTTTAGGCGTTGAGTGGTTGTATCTCGGAGTGCAGTCCGGGGCCCCTTGTAGCGCTAGAGGAGCACAGTCCGAGACAAATCTTTACCCCGGACTTGAAGATTTGCCATCCTCTCGAGAAGTAAGAGACTTCCTCCTGGAGGAAGGTGCCAATTGAACGCTTCTCTAGGCAACACCAATCATCGAAACCCGTCTGTTTCTCACTCCTCCCCGATATAGTAGCACGAGGAGATGAACAGAGCGATTTGAAGCAACCGGGAGAGAGTTTCTCCCGGTCACCATCGGAGGTTCCGAGCATCCCGGGTTAATGTTCAATGTCACTCTCTCTCTGCGTTAGGAGTGGTACAGGGCCTAGAGCGTGGGGACTGAGGCGGATGGGAGGACCTCCACCGCTTCTGCCTGTGTCAGCTGGCAAAGCTCGATGAGACCGCCAGGCAGGGGCGGGACACAGTGTCTTCTCACAGTTTCGGCAGCTCTCCTACGTAAGAGTAGGAGGCAGAAGCATTATGCCTACCTTTGCCCTCTCCTGGGATAAAGCTCTCTCGAACTGAAGTCCTAACCGGAGGGTACGAGAGACTGCCAGGAACGAGGGTGCGGTCTTCCGGACCAAAAGTGAAAACCAAATCGAAGGGTCGATCCCGGAGAGGTGCAGCCGTGCGTCGAGCTTTTCCCATGCTTCGAGGTCGAAAAAAGGCGGTATTTTCCGCCTTTTCACGGAAAGTAGAACCTTTTCTCGACCCGTTGAGGCTCATTGGACATCTTTTGGCGGGTGGAGGTTATCATCGGGAAGGCGGCCTGGGCGTCTAGAAACCATTACGGGCGAGCCGACAGTCCGAGACAAAACCTTTACCCCGACTTGAAGAATGGCCATCCTCGCGAGAAGAAGAAGAGTTCTTCCCTGGTAAGGAAGGTGCCAATGACGCTTCGTACTCGCAGGCAGACGCCCCATCATCGCTCTTGCTTCCCACTCTCCGCGAGATAGATGCATGCTGAGAGGTGGAACGGGGAAGATGATGATGAGGCATCCGGGAGATGAGGTTCTCCCGGGTGTCACCACTCGGAGGTTTCCGGCATCCCGTGGAATTCATGTCACGTCTCTCCTGCTAGAAGGAGTGTCCAGGGCCTTATGAGCGTGGGACGAGCGGATGGGAGACCTCCACCGGTCTGCCTGTGTCGCAGGCAAATGCTCTATCGAGACCGCCTGGCTGCTGGGGCGACACGATGCTCTTCTCACAGTTGTTTCGCAAGCGCTCCATACGTTAAAGAGCAAGCGAGAAGCATATGTTCCTCCCCTGCCCTCTCACTGGATAAAAAGCTTCTCTCGACTAGAGTCCTAAGCCGGAGGTACGGAGAGACTGCCAAAATGGTGGGCTTCCGGGACCAAAAGTGAAAAACTCCAATCGAGGGGTCGAGTCCCGAAGAGGGTGCAGCCGTGGCGCTCGCCCTGCTTCTGAGCGAAAAAAGGCGATTTTCCGCCTTTTACGGAAAAGTAGAGCCTTTTCTACCGTTGAGCTCTTTGACGATCTTTCTGGCGGGGTAGGTTATCTCGGGAAGGCGGCGCCTGGGCCCGTCTAAACATCACAGGCGGCCGGATCCGAGACAACCTCTTTACCCCACTTGAAGTATGCCCATCCCTTCGCGAGAAGAGAGAGGTCTTCCCTGTATAGAAGTCAAGAAACGCTTCCGTACTCGCAGCAGAAGCCCCATCATCGCTCCTGCTTCCCACTCTTCGCAGATACCTATGGCATGCGCAGAAGTGAACGGGAAGATATGTGACATGCCGGGAGATGAGATTTCTCCCGGGGTCACCACCGGAGGTTTCCGAGCATCCCGTTTTAATGTCAATTGTCACGTCTCTCTCTGCGTTGCAGAGTGTGTACCGAGGCCTAGAGCGGGACTGAGCGGGGATGGAGATCTTCACCCGTCTGCCGTTCAGCAGGGCCAAAGCTCGATGACGACCTCCTGCTGCGCGGACACGAGTTGTTCTCACAGTGTCGCAGCTCTCCTACGAAAAGTAGGAGAGCGAGAAGGCATTATTATGTCCTCCCTTTGCTCTCTCACTGGGATAAAGCTCTCTCGACTAGAGTATTAAGCCGGAGGTACGGAGAGACTGCCGGAACGAGGTGGCGGTCTTCCGGACAAAAGTGAAAACTCAAATCGAGGGGTCGAGTCCCGGAGAGGTGCAGCCGTTGGCGCCTCAGCTTTCCCTGCCGAGCGAAAAAAGGCGGAATTTCTTCCGCCTTTCTTACGGAGAAAGGAGAAGCCTTTTCTCGACCACTTGAGCTTTGACGATCTTCCTGGCGGGGTGGAGGTTTCGGGAAGGCGGCGCCTGGCCGTCTAGAAACATCTACGAGCAACCGAGTCCGAGACAAACCTTTACCCCGACTTGAAGAATTGCCATCCTCGCGAGAAGAAGAAGAGTTCTTCCCTGGTAAGGAAGGTGCCAATGACGCTCGTACTGCAGGCAGAAGCCCCTATCATGCGCTCCTGCTTCCCACGCTTCGCCGAGAAGATCATCGAGAGAGGGACGAAATGATGGTGAGCATCCGGAGATAGTTTCTCCCGGGTTCACCACTCGGAGTTCGAGCATCCCGTGTAATGTCAATTCACTCTCTCTCTGCTTCAGAGTGTACGCAGGCTAGACGTGGGGACTGAGGCGGAGGAGGAACTTCACCGCGTCTGCCTGTGCAGCAGGCAAAGCTCATGAGACCGCCTCTCTGGGCGGGACACGAGTTCTCTCACAGTGTCCAGCTCTCCTACGTAAATTAGGAGAGCGAAAAGGCATATATTCCCCCTTTGCCCTCTCACTGATTAAAAGCTCTCTCGACAGAGTATTAACGCCGGATACGGATGAGACTGCCAAACGAGGTGGCGGTCTTCCGAGACCAAAAGTGAAAAACTCAAATCGGAGGGTCGAGTCCCGGAGAGGTGCAGCCGTGGCTCTCGAGCTTTCCCTGCCTCGAGGTCGAAAAAAGGCGGATTTGCCTTTTTACCGAAAAGTAGAGCCTTTTCTCGACCCGTGGAGCTCTTGGACGATCTTTCTTGCGGGTGGAGGTATCTCGGGAGGCGGCGCCTGGCCGTCTAAAACAGCTACGATAGAGCCGAGTCCGAGACCAACCTTTACCCCGACTTGAAATGGGCCATCCTCGGCGAGAAGAAGAAGAGTCTTCCCTGTAAAGGAAGGTGCCAAGAGCGCCTTCGTACTCGCAGGCAACGCCCATTATCGCTCCTGGCCTCACACTCTCCGCGAGATGATCGCATGCGGAGAGGTAACGGGAAGATGATGTGAGGCATCCGGCGAGATGAGTGCCCCGGCGTTGCACCACTCGGAGTTCCGAGCATCCGTGTAATGTCAATGTTCACTCGTCTCTCTGCGTTCAGGAGGGTACGAGGCAGAGCGTGGGATGACGGGATGGGAGGACCTCCACACGCGCTGCCTGGTGCAGCTGGGCAAAAGCTCTATGATGACCGCAGCTGCTGGGCGGACACAGTGTCTTCTACAGTTGTCCAGCTCTCCTACGTAAGTAGGAGAGCGAGAAGAGAAGGCATTATATCCTACCTTTGCCCTCTCACTGGATAAAGCTCTCTCGACAAGAATGTCCCAACCAATGTACGAAACCCTGCACAGAAACGAGTTGGCTGGTCAATTCCGGCGACCAAGAGTGGAAGCTCACTCGAAGGTCGCCTCCCGGAGAGATGCAGCCGTGGGCACGAGCTTCCCTGCTCGGAGTTCGAAAAAAAGGCGGATTTTCCGCCTTTTTTACGAAAAATAGGAAGCTTTCTCGAGTTGTTATCATTGGTTTTTCTAATCGGGGAAGTTATCTCATTAGCGGATTGCTCGGCCCCGCCTAGAAAACATACGAGTAACGAGCATTGAAAACCTTTCCCCCGATTGAAAATCTGCCTCGCGCAAGAGGATAGACCGTCCGTCCCGGCGAATGATGTCAATGAACCTTCGGTGCGTAGAAGGATGCGGGCCCCCCTCTCCCTCCTCTCCTCTCTCACGGTAGTAGCAGTGGTAGTAGTATACTCAGGCAGTTACTACGGGAAGGGTGTCAGTCAGCAGCGCTCCTCAGCAGTTCGAACGGAGACAAAAAAGCGGTCTTCCACTCCCCTCTACCGAACTGGCAATAACTCTGCTCGTGTATGGAACTGGGGGTCCGCTTCTGCTGAAAGGCTCTGCTGTCTCTCCCTCTTCTTTAGTTGCTGCCAAGAGGGTACTTCCAAGTCCAGTCAAGAACGTGGAGAGAGCGAGGTTGGGTTCCCTTCTCTCTCCGCGTGGTGTCCGGGTTTGGGCTTCTAGCTTGGTGCTTGACTGTCTGTTGTCTGTCACGCCTCTGCCTGCATAGAGACTCACGAACGACGGGATCGGAGGAATGAATTCTTGCTCTACCCCTCTAGCAGTCTTTCCGTGACTTAGTCTGAAAACCTAAATCGAAGAAAAATTCACGAGAGGTGCGAAGCTCACAGTCGTCGCAAACCGTTCCCCGGGGAGAGGCCAAAAGGCGATTTTCGCCTTTTTAAACGGAAAATAGAGCTTCTTCTCGAATTGTTGAGTCTGTGTTTCGTTTTCTGGTCGGGGGAATGTTCATTAGGGTCGGATGCTCGCCGCTAGAAACATTTTACGAGTACCGATGCCATTGAGAAAAAGAAAAAAAAAAACCTTCCCTGAAAATTTAGCTTTCGCAAGAGGATAGACCGTTCTTCCCGGCGAATGATGTCAATGAACCTTCGTTGTCGCTGGAAAGATGGGCGCCCCCTGCTCTCTCTCTGGGTTATAGCGAGGTTAGTTTAGGTTATACTCGAGCAGTTACTGACGAAGGTGTCAGTCACAGCGCTTCTTCAGCAAGTTCGAACGTAGAAAAAAAGCGTCTTTCCACTTCCCTCAGCCGAACTTTTGCAATAACTGGCTCGTGGGATTAGGGAACTGGGGGCCGCTCTGCGAACTCGGCTTTGTTCCCGCCCGCGCATGAAGGTGCGCAAGACGGACGTCCAAGCTCCAGGCAAAACGGACATGTTGTAGAGCGACTTAAGTGGGCCGCTGCTCTCGCTCCAGCGCGGGGCCGGTGTGGTGGGTGAACTCATAAGATTACATGAGTAATATTGGAATTGGAATACTATGATAATACATAACAATAATATAGATAGTATGGACATAATAATAATACATTGATCAATCCACATTCATAATACATAGATGACTAAATATAGACCACTGACAAGTCAATAGATATTAGTAATAATGGATAATAATAATAATGAAGTCTTGAATAAGGTAATCAATATATGAATAAAGTGGTATAAGAATAATAGATAACTAACATATTACTATATAACCCTACTATAACATTAATATAATATAATACTCTCATGAATAAGTAATAAAAAATTTTCAAACGCAGCTCAGCGTAATAAATAATAAATAACAACGTATAATAATAATACTAAGTAAATAATAAAATAATAAATAATTGGAATATATATAGATAATAATAGAGTAAATAATAAAATATTAAATCTGTTTAATTTAAAATAGCAATAGTAGAAGAGTAATAATAATAATCAATGTACTAATAATAATATAACAAAGATAAGAATGTGACCGTGACTGAGTATAGAGATTCTCAAAAGAGATCTCGGCATCTCATTCCATTTTGTAGGCCACTAGACAAATATCGAGACCGAGCGCCAGTTTTAGCCACTCACCGTGTGCCGTTCCGACCCTCTCTCTCCGCCACAGTATAAGAAGCACCTAGCAATGCGACCCCTGGATGTCGACTCCAAATAAACCTATGTGACCTCCTCCCACCATGGTGCCATCCTCGGCGATTTGCGCGTGCGAAGAGCCTCTGAACCTCTCAGTCACCATGATGCCAGGTGCCAATCCGATGTAGCCTCCATAGCAATCAGGGCCTGCGCAGTGCGGCTGTCCCGGGTCCCCATTGATCCGCCCATTACCTCATGAAATCATGTCTTCATCGGAAGAGACGAAGGGGAACGCTAGCTGTAGAATGATAGAAAAGCCGGGTTCCCGCAGACATGGAGGACAGAAAGGTCGCCCCACCGTCCAAAGCGCCAGACGCAGGAATGAGCTGAAACAAACATAGTGCGTCCCAGCGACGATAATTAAAACAACATCAAAGGTGAAACATCGTCCAGGGTTTATATATGAAAAATTTGACATTTCGAGCATTAGCTAGCGGATGTGGAGAATTGGGAATACTGTGATCGAACGGCTCCTCCGTGGCGGCGGCTGCTCCGCCGCCCGGTTATTAATAGATTGAGGTGTGAGGGCTAGGAAAGGAGGGGAAAAGTATGTGGTATCTTTGCTGAGTAGATATGAGATCTAATTGTCTAGAGTTGCTACATAAGTTTATCAGTGTTTTTATATAGCGGTGTTTCGGTGGTGCGCGTTGGAAGGAATTTGGCAAGAAGAATATTGT
This sequence comes from Trachelipus rathkii, assembly GCA_015478945.1. NCBI lineage: Eukaryota > Metazoa > Arthropoda > Malacostraca > Isopoda > Trachelipodidae > Trachelipus > Trachelipus rathkii. The sequence continues at coordinate 3,218 of JABUQX010095806.1, read as the reverse complement.
TGTTTTGTTTTTTGGACATTTAATGTGGTGCCTTCAGATTAGATTCCATTTAATATTAGATTATGTTATATTTAATTATAGCCAACCTTCCTCTTTACGTTCGTTATTTGTTTTTATTTAATTTCCAATCATTTCTATGAAAGTTGAAAGAAATATAAGATCAAAATTTTTATGAATAATCTATCAATGATGCTGGCCCAAAGTTACATTTTTGTCAATACTTTATTAATTGATTACTAGATTAATAGCACATGTAAAAGCAAGGGAAATATTTTTTTATAATATGTATTATTATAATATATATATATATATATATATAGATATTATATATATATTATATATATTATATATATATATAAATATATATTATAATATATATGTATATAATATATATAAAGAGAGAGAGAGTAAATTAATTATTATTGAAAAAATAATATTAATAATATATTTTTACGTTTAAGTCGTTCTCTTCCATAGGTACTTAAATTAATAAATTATATATATATATATATATAGTATATATATATATATATATATATATATATATATATATATAATATAGATATATATTATATATTATATAAGATTATATATAATATATAATATAATATATATATATATAATATATATAATATATATATATATATATAATATATATATATATATATATATTATATATATAATATATATATTAGTTATATATAATATAGTATATAAAATATATATATATATATTATAATATATATATATACGTTATATATGATAGATATAATATATATATATTATATATATAGTAATATATATATATATAATATATCTATATATGTTGTCGATGGAATGGGAAAAGGTCGTAAGCGAAAGTGTTCGTAAAATTTGGATTTATTGTAACTAAAACATGATTTTTTAGCTAATTCGAATGATATATGCTCCAACTTTCTAAGACGATTTAAATCTACTATAAAAGAGAAAAATAAATGAAATATTTTACACTAAGCACCTTTTTGGATAATTTTAAGCTACTTGTTGTTTTAATTTTTAAGAAATAAAGAGTAAAATATAAGCACAAAACAAAACTTACAAATTGAAATTCCAATTGTCTCGTTTACAAAAGGAATTTCAAAAAAAAAGCTTCCATTAAATAAGTTTTTTTTAATTAAAATCTCCCTACTGTAAAATTAGTAATTTTCGCTTATATGATCTTATTATACCTTTCAAGTGACGATTATATAAATTATATATATATTATATATATATATATATTTATATATATATATAATATATATATATATATATATATATTATATATAAGTATAATATATATAAATATATATATATATTATAATATATAATATATATATATATATATATTATATATATATATATATATATATATATATATATATATATATGTATATATTAATATATAATTATATATAGGTGATAGTAGAGTGAACTCGAGGCAGTTTAACTTAACGGTTAGTATAGTTCAGTTCAGCTTATACTTTATATCAAGTTCGAACGGAGTAATAAAAGCAGGTTTACAATTTTCAACTCCCTACTACCGATAACTTATAAGGCAAGTAACTACTGATCGTGTTTGAGGATTATGGAAACCAATTTGAAGTAATTTCCGGTTCTTTTGAATAAAATAAAAAGCTTCTTTTACTCTCTATCTTTAGTTAGTCTGCTAATAGTGAGTAGTATACATCTCAATCGACGCAGAGAGGCGTAATCACAAATGAAATAACAGAGTATATATATTAGTATATACCTTAGTAAAGCCGAAACGCTTTCAGCCTAATTATCGACGGGTATATATACAGTAATTAATCTTCACTTCCCTCATACTCGAACCCATAATAATATTACTGCCGGCTGCGGTTTTGGTGGAATATAATGAGTCATTAGTCTGTCTCTTTGCTTAGCGAATCTAGCTATCGCTATTATCAATTCTCTACCGACTTCTGTGAATCCTTAATTCGAAAATATAATATTGAAAGTATTGTAAGATGACTATATATCCCTCCATGCATATGCATATAGCCACTTTACGGGCAATGTCACTGACTCATCTTATGTAGTAATTATTAGCAGCATGATACTGTCCTTTAGAAAGTTCTTATTGATACCGTGAATCTATCATTCGGTTTCGTTATGTCTACTACTCTTTATTATATGCTCACCTTATGCTCTTATTATGTTCCAGCTGCCGCCTCCCAGCCGTCGGATTGTATGTCTCGCGTGTTGGAAGGAGATCTATGACTTTGGTAAATACCACTAAAGATAGCGCAGATTTTCTTTCTATAGTGCACTGTCTTATACCTTACGATTATCGCCTACCAATCCGTCTAGTACAGATACGAACGGATTTAACCCTTTATACCGATACGACATTAGAATACGATCGTTGTAATTTATAGCAATATTGAATTTAGATATTTAAAACCATCAGTAGAGCCAAATGATTCTACATAATAATAACCGTACTAACGCACTATGAGTTGGAGAGTTATGTGATAGATTTGATAGTGAGTACTATACCGTAAATATCTAAATATGACTTTCCGCTTATAGCTCATCATGAGTATAATGAGTATATCCTTTAGTAATAACATCCGTCTAGAATATTAATGAAAATACCTAACCTCAGTCACAGCCGAGTTTTGGTCTTTGGCGGCATTTGAGTCGTAATTGAAGGTGATTGGCCTCCGCTAGTATCACATCTTCATCGGCCAATCTCGTCGGTTCAAACCTACGATTCATTTTCCTTGAATATCGGCAACGCCAGCTCTAGGTAATGTGAAGTGAAAAATATGCCTGTCAGACGGTATAGTTATTATACATCTATTTAAGATCGTACATGAGTTGGACTAGATGTGACGTCACATCGAGGGATGTAAGTGATTCACTAGGAGTGAAGCTATTATCAAAAGCTGAAAAACCTATCAATAATACTTAATAATACTCAATATGCTCTTCCATTGATACCTCAGATTGTCTGAGCCAATCGATTGCACCCCCGTGGAGTAACTGTCCCTTCGTGCAAATTTAGAATTTAGACTGTTAAATCCTGACCTCAAATATATCTGTAAACAAATTATAATAAGCACGCTAAGATAATGGTGATTCCAAGCAAACTGTGGCACGACATGCTACTAGGTACTTGAATTAACATCCGGTTGAACGTCATTTCTGTTTGTAACTATTCAATGTGAGAT
>JABUQX010095805.1:17500-43322 GCA_015478945.1 Trachelipus rathkii | reverse complement strand
CCTGATATGCATCCAATAATATAGATAATTTGTTCTTGCAATTCAAATCTATTAAGGTAGTTGCTATCTTGCTTGGGCACTGGATATTCTCAGTAACGCGTATACATTTAGCAAGTGAGCAGTCTATAATACGATATTTTAATATTGAGATCTTTTCTTAGTATTCCGTCGATTTCGTCTAAGAAGTCTTGAATGACGAGGTCCGCGATAACTAAGGTACGGGGCAATGCATCTCATAACCCAGCTATACCACTCGCACACAAGCTATCTATTGTTCTATACTTGGAGAGTTAGAATAATGTGCCCATTAATACTCAAATAAAGTACCATTTCATCGTAGTCTCATGTGGCCAGGCCATGTGGAATAAAGATTACCAGTGCTTAGCTTTAAGAGATTTGAAAAATTAATAATTATGAATATGAATGGCCGTTGCTCACTAGCGACAGACCTATTGGAGTACAGCAAGTAGCTTATGATTGTAATGTTCTTGGTATTTGTTACGTGTATTTATATTCACTAACTTATACTAACATAACACCAGCTCAAGTATTGAACATGCAACGCATCAATAGAACAATAGCATTAAATAGAATGAGAAGGTGAATTTGCTTATAATTCAACTATAAATAATTTAATGATTTAGTGTACTGATACACTATAATAATAATGTATGAAAAGTCTTTAAACTTGTCTATTTAATATAAATTTTCAAATAATTGAAAACCTGTTTCAAATTTATGCTTTCATAATTAATATTTATAAATGCATCTATACATAACTCAATAACTTAAATCTTTACACACATTTATGAATTTTAAGGAGAGTAAAGACTTAGTATAAGAAAAGTGTATTATAATAATTTACTCAATAATCTGATGTAAAATAGGATAACTAAATTATATAAGCAGTGAAATAATAATACAAACATCAATATATAATAATACAGAAGATTTTTCAATAAAGAAATCATATAAACTAAGGTACCTTTCTGTAGCTTCCTCTGGATGTTGAATTCCGTGAAATAGAGGGTTCCTCTCATGGGAAGACGTCTGTGTTCATTCTTCTATCTGATGATCGGGCCCCAGTACACTCTAACTAGGAGATTTGTCATACTTTTATTTTTTTTAAATTATTTCCATAGGAACTTTCCGTGTGACTATAAAATGTGATAAACAAAATTATTCGAGTCACATAATTTAGGCAAGGCGAATGAGAATGAATCTAGAGATCATATTAATGAAAACTAGTTAATAGCGCTAGCTGCAAGTTTATTTATAATATATATACGTACAAATTGTGCTCACTTTCTATCAATATATATACTACCTTTCTAAGTATACAATAAATACTAAATTCTATACAAGAATATAGGTATATCATGATATAAGTATATTTTATTTTTATATTATGTTTTATTATATATTTTTTTATATCTTTTTAGTCGTATTAACTATATTATCATATACTATTATTTTCGTCTTATATATAGATATACTTATTTATATTATTACTTATATATATATACTATATAATATTTTTATATTATTAAGTTAAATAGTAGATCCCTGCTCAACTAAGATATATAATATAGAATAGAATAAATTAATGATTCTCATCAATGTTAATATATGAAACAATCATTCTCTAAGGATTGAAAGTTACTTATTGTAATATATATATATACGAATACTCTTATTATTGAACACATATATACAGAATGTTGATTATCGTAAAAGGTAGAATAAAAAAATAAATTCTATAATTTATTTATTTTATACTCTAAAGTCTAAATTTAAGCGTATACTATCATAGTTTAATATTACTATATTAATGATACTATAAATTTTTACTAGTTTTTTATACGTTTATTATAAAATTTATTTAAATTATGTTCATTAGTATTTAGTATTATTTTATTTATATAAAGGTATTAATATTGAAGTTTAACCAATCTCTCCTGAGGGTTTGCGGAGAAGAAACGTTTAACTACTAGCAGATGTGTACAGGGTAAAATGTTGTTTCTCAGCCACTTGAGCTCGAAAGTCGAAAAGTTATTCAGTAGGCGTTTTTAAATATAGAATACAAAACTTTCTTGCGTCCAAAGAAATGTGTAGACGCAATGATTCAACTTTAGACAAAGAGGTTTCCGCGTATATGAATCTTCGATGAGTTAAGAGATCAAACAGAGTTTCACCAACTTCACTAACCAAACCTCGGCAGGTTTGGAGATATAAATCATAAGTTATTATAATTTTCCTTTAACTGGCGTTTTACGAACCACAAACCCTTGCATTTGTTAATGCAATATTTTTCCACTTGACCACGATGAGCTCAGATATAATCTTTAACTTTTGGAAAGAATGCTTTCATTTGTAATAACTAGGAAAGGTTAATGATAGGACAGTACACACATATGGAAAAAGTACTTTTTCAAGAATAATTTATTATATACAATATATAATTAGTATAGTTTTCATGAAAAGTATGGCTTGTCTATCTCTAATAATATAGGAAAAGAGTCATATATATATATATTTAATATATTATATATATATAATATATGTTTATTAATTATATATATTATGATATGATATATATAATAAGTTATAATATATATTATATATAAAAATATAAATATAAATAAATTAATATATATATATAAATATATATTAATATATATATATATATAATATAATATAATAATATTACGTTATATAATATATATATATTATATATAATATATATATTCACATATATAAGTTATATATATATATTATATATATTAATAATATTAGTATATATAATTAATATATATATATATTATATTAATATATATATATATATATATATATAATATATCATATAAATAATATGCATATATATATATAATATATATTATTAATATATATATATATATTAATATATATTTTCATATATTTTAAATGAATGAATTGTAAGGTCACTAGAGAAGATTATTATATTACATTCTGATATACTTAGCTGTGAGTATATCGATAATACGTTGGATACTTAACGGCTGATATGCTATATAGGTTTTAAGCTAAATACTATAATAACAATAATAATTCTTTTTCTTTATATATAATATATATAATTCCTATATATTATATACATACTTATAGTATACCATATCATCACGTGATACTTCCTCTAAAAAATAATAAGCTAGCTTCACAAATAGTAGTTTTCAAAGCATAATACTTATACCTATTTTATTCTCATATATATATATACTACGCATAGCTCTACAAATTATATATTAGAGTATATCATATTAATCATTCAGTTTTTACTCTGCCTCTATTATATATTATGTATACCTTATACAATGTATGATTAACAAGGGACCAAGTTAAAGATTTTACTCTTCGGGATAAAAGAGAATACACAAATAATTAACAGAAAGAAGGTGCGACCATTTATATATAGTGATAGTTCAAAGCAACCGGAAGCTCTATATTATTATACTCTGATACTCTACATATTAGGTATATATATATCACATCCACGTCTACGTACAATAATGAACGCTTCTAAAAACTATGTAGTATATTTATTTTACTATATAAAGGCACATATACCTCACAGGTTTATTTCTCATATACGATTAAATGTGAGTTATCTCACGATAAGGCCTGGCCCCTAGTGATTATTTTAAAATAGAATAATGAAGTCAGCAGTAATGAATTTTACTCATTGTTATCATGACATAGGGTGTAATTTCGATTACGTTATTGATGAGTATATCACTCTGAGCGATTGGCTATATTGATATATATATTTTAAATAGCTTAATCTAAATATAATACTTCACTTAATATTATATCCCACTTATAAGGTCAATCATCCGCCTCCTCTATTGCGTTCGAATATATATATTACTTATTGGGACCTCATAATATATACTATAAGCTTTCCCTCATAGATGTTGGATAATATACGTGAGCGCATATTGTTACCTAACCTATTCGAGAAAAACTAGTGAAGTAGTATATCACGCTCTGATCCTTTCTAATAATTATATCAGTACTTATTATATAGCTATAACCTGTATTTACTTATCTAAGTATCTTTATAACTAAATACTTTTACTACAAGCTCTACTCATTTATTAGAACTACCTATCTGGAATCTTCATATACTCCGATTATTCATTATCCGAATTCTTAATAGTCAGTATACGTATATATTGCTTTACGTACGTGACTTACTACGATTGATTCATATATATATGGATGATTAATATAGTTATTTCACTTGGTCAGCCAAGACTAAGTAATTTTAATATTAGTGTTTTCTCACACCTCTAGATAATTTAACTGATGATATAGAGACTTATATTGAACTGTAGTGGATGACGCTTGATACTCATATATTGACATAATAAGCATTTGGATCACCTATGAGGTATAGTATTAGGCACGCTACGTCTACTTAATAAGTGAGTGAGTGACTACTACCTAAGACTTCCCCTATCCTTATTGGTATTTCTCATCTCATTCTCTTTGCTTTAGTTATTATCTATGCTTTCTTATCAAATCGCTCAATTCTATAGGTATATACTGTTGTTTGAATAATAGGTATAGGTGATAGTCCAAACTCATGTCTACTTCAGATATACTGTCAATATGAGTGATTGTTCGCTTTACATATGTATTTGTCACACCAGCTACTTTATTCGCTTGCTTATTCATCACATTAATGAATTCTATTATATATCGCTTACGTCCTGGGCACATGCTATCTCATATCTATCACATATATTTACATATAGTCATTATGAATGCCTCGACCTACTTATAATTATTACTTAACATACTATCTCAAATTTCAAATTCTGCTATACTCTTATCTTTTATACTCATTCTTTAGATATATGCTTACTAGTCTATAATCTTATTCACGTAACATTGCCCAGCTGTATGCTTTGCTAAATCATAGTGGTTTAGAATTTCGTGGTGTAGGAAAGGGATCGATAACAGCTAAGCGCCATTTATGGGTGAAATGATATCTAAAATCTTATTTATATTACAAATGGAAAAGTAAAACCTTACCCATACCGTCAGATTGGAGAAAAACAGTGATATGCCCAATACATAAAAGAATAAACGCAGTATCGTGAGGAGTATCGATCGAGTCGCTCTCTAGAAGTTACAAAGACGCATATTCATTGTGCTGTGAGACAATTTCTCTATTACGCGCGTCTATGACGAGAGACTAGTTACTCCGGAGGTAGTTACTATCTCTCGCATGATAGACAAATAGATACTCCTAAGTGCCGCGCTTAGAGTATTTATACAGTAGCAGAGAAAGAAGTGTCGCGTATGGAATAATCGTCACATCAGCTACAATGGTGTGAGCATAATAGTGGTTGTAATTCGGAGCTTGCTCATATATTAGATATTAAGGGATAGTATATGGATTGTTAAAGTGAGCGAACTAGAAATAGACGATATGATAGTAATTATTATTTTTCCTCTTTCTATAAGGAGATTATGAAGATGGCTTTCAGATTAGTATACTAAGAAAAGTATGTGATATGGGATGGAGGGATGCATACCTATGGAATAAAAAAGGAAGGTCTCGACATAAGCGACTACCCTTATGTAATGGAGAGGTACATTATGTATGAAACCCCGAGCATCAGGTCTAGTATAATAGTCTGGGGAGGAGGTATGAGAGGATATTGCACGCGAGACACGGTTGTATATATTAGAGAGAAGGAGTTAGATATAGAGTCAGGTCAAGAGTGAGACAATGTGTCGGTATAGTAAATCTTATCATTTTGACTTAATAATTACTGTCTGCGTACTGATAACTTGTCCTTGAAGTAGGATTTGCTGCTTTGAGTAGACCCAGAGGACTCACTAGATATAATTATGAGTCGTTGGTGAGCTGAGGCGATGTTGAGCTGAACTATCGGGGGTTATCTGTGGTTGCACCATAATGTGACATAATATAGTGGAAGCTTACGCGCACAGCTGCAGTGAATTCTTTTCGAATGAAGTTATGATAAGGTGGGGAAATGAAAATAAACCAGGGAGATTGACCGGGAAGATAATGGTGATATGCGAGACAAGAGAGAACTCGTCGAGGAGGTATGGATTGGAGGATAATACAGTTGCAACAGGGCAGTAGATTCAAATATCTAGGAATGATATTTTGATGAGAAAGGTTGGATATATGAACAGAGGGAAAGAATAACGAAATACTCAAGGAATTGTGGGAATGTTGGAGTAGCGCCGTAAGTGAGGCAGAAATGCGTTAGTGCCGAGTAGAGGTAGAGAGCGCTTTACACACTTACATGAGAGATCGTAGTGAATATCACTCTTTTAACTGGGTTCAGAGATCGTTCGGCGTTTCAGCTAGTCAACTAGCGAGTAGTCGCCAGTAAGGATAGAGAAATAGAAAGCATGCAGTAAATTTGCGAGTGTTGTAGTGAATTAATAGGTATGGGACGCTAACGATTGAGTGCGAGAGATAGATGATATGGTCTTAACCAAACAATGGAGACTGGGCTAAGTGGTCCTCTCCAATATTGATAGCACGTAATATCTCTCCACGCTTCGCAGAATGGTTTGTGAATCGTGTGGGCAGAGTTCTACTGGTTAGGACTCGCAGGATGCATATCTAAGTGTTGAACTGATTATATATATTTGAAGAAGCTCACCGCTTATCATTAAAGAGACAGGCCGAGCGTCTGGTCGAGGTCGAGTGGAACAGATGCGTGATTGTGAGAGATATGATGGAAAAATGCCTTTATGGAAGAGGCAAGATTATGTCGATGGGAGATACGATATGAAAATGTAGGGTATATGATCATTATCGTTGAGCAAAAATTCGCTCGAGAGATCGACTGGCACCATCCTTAGGAATAGCCGGCCAGCAGGTCATATTCGTGAGCAGTGCGAGAAATTCAGGAGTCAAAACAGTGCAGAGGCAGAATTAATCTCAATCTCTACAAGGATGGGAGAGGGATAGCGCACAGAAAGACGAAACGCAATGATGGATATGAATTCAATATCAAAATATGCAAAATAATGAAAGATATGACAAAAAGAGTGTTACAGAGATAAAATAAATAAACAAAAGAGAGAGAGGAACATGCCTAGAAATACAATAATAAGAATAATAAATTTAAGTTATAAAATATTATAGCATTATATATATAGTTATTTTATAATATATAATATATTTATAATAATGAGAAGAATGTAGGATATGATTATGTTATATTATATATAATATCATAACCCTAAATTATATATATAAATACAGTAAGAGATAAAAACAATAGCAAATAAATAGTTCTTACTACATTTAGAAGAGAAGGTATAACAATTAGTATAAAATATGTTCAATATAATTATAATTAATATAAATATTATATTAATGAATATAAATAACCAATAGTTCTTATTAGGTATATAATATATATAATAGAAACAATATTGAAAAATTATAATATAGTAAAATGATTGTATGAGAAACGTCGTTGTTTTTATTAAACACGAAGCTGAACATAAGGGTTTTTCTTTCCGCAATACAGTGAAAATCTATAAATAATCAGACTCTCACTGAATCAAATATAAATGAGAACATTAGTTTTTATAAAAATACATTTAATATATAAAACTAAGTCATTCTAAAGTTGACTATCATATACTTCATCTTTATTATCTCTTCTTTTTACAAACTTAACTTTTTGAAGCTCTAGTCGATACTGGAGCTTCTGTCAGTATCATAACTAGTAATATACCCGATATTCAGAGAGCTTAGCTAGTTGTGTGGAGTTTCACTATCAAGCGATTAATAGAATTGTTTTAAAAATCCAATACCTTAAAATATGAGGCTTTGAATGTAGCTCATTGTCGTTAGGCTACTAACTTTTACGTTTTCACCAGCGTAGCTTAAAGTGAAGACCGGTATATTAATACGAGTACAAATATCGATTAGTAGGTGATAATAATCAATACTGATGCATGGCTATGTAGGCCACACACATCGATTGTATACTCAGTATATAATATATTATATATTTAATATTACCAGCAGCAGCTCAGGTATACTCATATAATTCACCTTGAATATGAGAGAGCTTCACCTACGTTAGGACAGGTGGTGGACATATTATTAATTTATTAAATATATATATATATAATAATAAAAGTATATCTTACTTATTCACTTTACAATCTATTATCCTTATGTTATTAAATAAATCCCATATTGATCTCAATAATAACACTTTTTTAATATTTAAAATTTATTTCTATCTTGATCATATAACTACTTTTTAATTAATAAATCCTTCTTATCATTAATTTACTTTTAATATTTAAATATAAATTCTTTATTTAGATCATTTAAGCCTTTTTTAAATTTTAATAATTTCATATCGGTTATATATAATTTATACTTTTTTAATTAATATCATTCCTGATCATTATATTAACCTATTTATTATAATAGTGAAATATTTAACGATCTAGCACAATTATAACTATATTTTTTATATATATCTAATAAAATTAAATTTATTACGCTAGATTAACCAGATTACAGGGTAATCAAACTCATGATATACTCATAATCTCTGATAGCCATTGAAGACTTTATAATCATTATTAGTCTAATATAACTCCAGAAATATTGTTTGTGCCACACGAGACATATATCTTAGAGATGAATTTTTAATAGTTGGATTACAAAATTTCGATTGATGGAAATGACACCTCAAAATTACTTAACAGTATATTAAAAAATCAGCTAAAATTCCTATAATTAACGCATTAATTTTAAAAAATCTGCAATAAAGGAGGCGCACAGCCATGTTTGACATAAATCACCTGTTGGAAATATTATCTCAAATATGTATCATTATATTCATATACGAATTTTTCATCACAAGACAACATATGAAAATAAATATAAAAACAAAAAATAACATACAGAATCCTCGTGATCTTCATAACTTTGGAGATTTCAATTAAAGTTTATTTGCTACGTGTTTAGAACTTATATTTGAATACAGCCAATAAATCAATAAAAAAACTTATAATAGATTGTAAGTATTTTAATTTTTATCAATATTTATATAAAAAATAAACATAATCATTTAAAAGAATCAAAAACTATAAAAAATATATTTTAGAGTTATACATATAACGTAATATGGAATTTTAAATATCATTCTCTTATAGGGTAGGGTGGGGAGTAGATTAGGGACACGGGATATAGATCACTAAACATACAAAAATATAGCATTGTGTATGGGCTGAGATCATTAACATACGTAAAATCTATCCCAATGAACTCATGGGTATAGAATATATGGAGTAAGCTACTAAACTTATAAACCTATTTGCATTAATATATATGTACAAAAAACTTCAATAATATGATAATATATTAATATAAATTAATTATATATATATATAATTAATATATAATATTAAATTATATTTAATATATATAATTTATATATTATTATAATATATATAATATAATTAATATAATATATTAATTAAATTATATATATATATATTATATATATATATAAATAATTAATATATAATTATATATATTAAATAATATTATAATATATTATATATAATATATTGGTGATGAATCCACTTCACATTAGACTCATTAAAAGTATAATATGAATGGGTATAAACATACTGACTTGTAAGGGTACACTACTCACTATTATACCAAGGTAAGCAATAAATATGATCACCCGTCACCACTTAACAAATATTGTCAGTTAATCTTGATATAATATTAAAATGATAATTATTATAATTATTATTATATCATATATATATTATATCATTTAAAAATAATTATCATAATTAAATAGTTAGTGATTATTATATTATTATATTTATGTATAAATTGTAAGTAATAAGATATGCATTAGTTGAGGATAAGACTTTGCTATTTTTGACTCAGTCCAAGCAAATATATAAATAGAGTTAGACATTGATTATATAGCTGTAGCTGTTATGTTACTGATGAGATAAAAATATGTAATAGGATGAGGTTAAATCTAGTTTATGTATAAAATGTATTAGATTCCGCAGAGACGATATAAGAAGTCTAAAAAGGATAAATAAGCTGCTTAGAGTAGCGTATGAAGAATCCCGTTAGCTTAGTACGCTCCAATGTTGCAATTATCTTGAGAGATGAAGAATCATAATATTCATTATTTAGTCATAGGCACAAAGATAAAAACCGATGAACAGTCTATTTGAGATATAGACTATGTATCTTCGATATATAATTACGCTAGTGCTTCAATTTACATGTATATAGTACAATGACATTATATAGATAGTGAGTTTAATAATAGTATATTAAAAAGAAAATTAGAGTACATGATGTGAATTAAGTAATGTGCTTATAGGTGGTGGTGTGAGTAGAGTATTAGTATGAGATATTAGCAAAATAAAGCATTATTATCACGTGTGAGATCACTCGATAGATTATTAGTTTACTATTTCTCTTAGAGATGAGTAGTAATCTGACTCATTTGATGTTTTAATTAGATTTATGTTTAAAATTATGTGAGCTTTATTATTATTATGTGTGATGATTTAAGATATGTGTCTTAGCTCTATGATACATTAGATACAGTATCTGTATGTAGATGAGTATATATTTTATAATTAAGTATTTTCTATATATACATATATGATTTTATACTCTACTAGTTATAATTTTACACTACTATTTTTATGTGACATATAAAGAGTTTTCTTAAGCATACACTTATATAGTTAGATTATATTAAAATATGTAATAGGTAATCAATATATAAGAGTTATATATATATATATGGCTAGTAGTTGCGACACTTCCATGGATTACTCATATAGTATAATTATTAAAAATAAAAATACTACGTACTGGTTACACTTTATGATATCACCTTAACTATAAGGTGACGCTTATCTGATAGATACAATAGAACGATGGTTTCGAGATAAATAAACACTAAGCAGTTGACTATACACTTCAGAATATAAATTAATATATATTTAGTATCGAATACGAGTGAGCTATCATGTTATGGCTTCTATCTAACTATTTAAATAGTAGTGAGGTTACATCTTATATTCATAACAACAAACTCATTCGTTATAAAAAGGAGTTCACCATTTATTTTCACATCAGAGCACTAAGATAATATAGAACTTTATGGCCTTAAGCAGTTCATTAAGCTGAGTCATTGAATAATATACATCATGTGTGCCTTGAGTGCCGGAGCAATGAAGTCTCATAGGAACCGATAAGATTATTAGGGATGAATTTCCGATATGAACACAACACAGAAATATATTATTTTACTATGAGACGACTCTTAAGAAAAAACCAATGTATTCGGCTCATATAATATTATTTTAGATATTATTTGAAATTCTAATACAAATAAGAATCTAAGCCTAATGAAAGAATGTTTCATTATATATAGTGTAAGCCTCAAGAGCCACTACTGTTTGGCACGCAAGGGCACATATGCAAAATTTTATATGACATAAGAATAGATCCATTCCGAGTGTATTTAAACCTCGACTATATATACATATATCTAAGATGTATGTACACACGGTCACTGGAACTCATTCTGTTAGGATTAGCTCTGTGTGACTTGATATTCCCATTGACTTCATATATGCCAAATTTTTTGTTTAGCTCTTATATTATGATCTTTGAATTCCTCATGCATTTCTGATTTGTAAGATCACGTTCTACATCGTAGTATCTTAGCGATACGATTTTTAGTATCGCATTATGATTTTTGATATCGTTTTGACAGTCACTGACACATCGTTACAGCGTTTCTAAAAATCTCGCACTTCCTGACGTCCAGGCATTTTAGTATTTTTATCGCACTATAGTTGTATTCTACTTTTCGTATTATCTTTGTAATTTTCATTGTGTTATCTCAATTGTTTTAGTCGTACATGATTTTGGGTTTTAGTTTTCTAGCGCCCAATGTCTATTTACAATAGATTACGGGTTCGATCTCAAAGAATGTTCTGTATAGTTATTAAACACATCTTCTGCGCTAATATAACTATTCCTCTCGACACGTAAGTGCTTAATTCAAAAAGATAGATCTAAATAAACTACTCAGTCAAAAGTGAGATATATTACTACATCAGTTTCTTAATCTATATAAGTAGGTCACTACTACCCCTTCTTACCTATAAAGGGGATCTCTTATATATATATCACGCTTTTTCTATATATAAGAAGGAATTATCTCTACCGATATACCGTTCTTACTATAAAAGGATCTCATCTAACCTAATATATATGATACTCACTAATTACTTTATCCTATATAAAGCAGTGATCTTCACTCTACACTGTTCATCTAATAAAGTGAGTATCTATTCCGTTCCTTATAATAAAATAAAACTAACTGAGTGCTATGAATTTAACTATGAATTTATAATTTATAGTTATTCATATTTCTTATTTTTAAGTTGTTACTATATATAGATATTTAAATTCACATTAGTGATGACATAACGTAGCTTCGTTGTCATGGTTATATATGAGTTCGTATATAGCTGTTGAGGGATAGATATAGCTAAATTTAGATATAGAGTTCGTAGCTATGGTGTGGAGTTTCGAGAGCTCCATGCGTTTACAGAGTTCGAGAGAGATAGAGGATGACAGTTAAAACAGATTATTCAGCTATATAATTAAATCCTATCTCGCAACTTAAGTCCTATTCTTCATCTAGGTGAGAAACTTTCACAATAAATAGGCATTAGCGACGCTCAACTCTATCTATAAAGTCCTCTAACATAGAAAGTTAGAATATATAAAATATTATCTAATGAGATGTAAAGATTGCCAATAGAATCACGTGAGATATCAATTACAATATGTCGTTCATTGTTTTAAAATACCTCATATGATAATTGACTTATAGAGTATAAGTAATAAAAATAGATAAAGAATTCGTATTAAGATAATTTTTTATTACAATATATATAATATTAATATAATATATATATTAATATATATATAATATAATATATATATTATATATATATATATAAATTATATATATATATAATATATATATATAAATATTAAATAATACTAATTAAAATAATAAAATATTAAAAAAAATATAATATATATATTATATATTAATATTAATATTATAATATATATTATTATATATATATATAATATATATTATATATATATATAATATATATATATAATATTATTATATTATAATTATATATTAGGCGCTTTGTTAATCATAATACCATAGGCACATATTTATTGTACACTGAAAACCAATTTATGTTTGGCCAATTGAAGATGTTATGAAGAGAGAGAGAGAGAGAGAGAGAATGTAAGAGAGATAGAATGAAAGAGTAGAGATGATGAGATAGAGATGAAGAGATGAAAAGTATAGATAGAGCATATTCACATATAAAATTAAAAATATAACATTTGTCGCTCACGCATAGAGATATGAAATATATATAATGATGCTAAATTATTAAAATTTAAATTTTTTCATAAATTTTTACAATTATATTAAAATTATATATTACCTTTGTAAGAATCTATAAAAAAAGTGAGAACTTTTTCTAGAGAGAGAGAGATAGATGAAGAGAGAGAGAGATGCTGAGTTAACAGTAGAAGTAGAAGAGAGAGAGAGAGTGAAGATAAAGAAGAGAGAGATATATAAGTTAAGATGGTAATGAGAGATAGAGTATAGAAGTAGTAAGAGTGAAAGAAGAAGGAGAGAGAGAGAGAGATGATAGAGTAAGTAAGTAGAGAAGAAAAGGAGATAAATATAGAGAAGAAGAAAGAGAGAGAAAGAGAGAGAGTAGTAGAGAGAGAGAGAGAGATAAGAGAGATAAGAGAAATGAGAAATGATCATATTAAAGAGTTTCTTTCTCAGTTATATGGAAAAGTAGTTGAAGATAGTATACTAAGGAATGAAACATTCACAGCTCCACTATATACGCTGTGGTATATACTGACTATCGCGCGAGTCACTTTTATTCTACACACATAATATCATCCTATTAAGATCTTTATAATGTTCCTAGTATATATATATTACATACACATTTATAATAATGATGTTTCAAAGAGAAGAGACTAAGTTAGGATAATAATAATAATAATAATAATAATATCATATATTATAATTCATATAATATAAGCACAATCTCATTCTATATCACTTCTCACACCACTCACATCTACTATATAACTTACTCTAATCACATCAATTAATCAATACTCACATTAACACACTTCATCTATGTCTCTCATCATAATATCACTTCATACTCTACATTCAATACTATCACTCACTATACACATATACATCACATCACGACACTACTACCAGACTAACCCATCACACACACAAAATAACAATAGATACATATCAATATATAGTATATAATATATTATATAAATATAATAATAAATAATAAAATAATATAACATTATATATATATATATAAATATTAATAATAATATACTAACAATGAACAAACAATTTATGGTTCATAATAATCTATAAAAATATATATATAAATATATTAATTATATATATAATAAATACAATAATATAAATTAATAATAATATTACTTCATAATAATGAGTTACACTTGTCTTACTATTTTTAGAAGACTTTAGATAGAAAATTGGAAATAAAATCATTTGATTTAGAAATAGTAAAATAAAGAGGGCAAATATGATAAAAAAAATATAAGAATGAAGATGTAAGCGAAGGCAAATTTGAAATTAATAAAAATGAAAAATAGAACAATATATAAATATTAAAAAACACATATACAAGTATAACAAATAAATAAATTATAAATGAAAAACACTCACAACAATAAAAATTAACTCCAAAATAAAATTTTAAGACTTATTTTGCTAGATTTAATCATTGAATATATTTTAATTTGTAAAACTTTGAACAAAAACATTTCCAGAAAGATAAAATGAGGAAAAATATCACTACGCGGCATTATTAACGTCCATATTAAATCTACAAGCAACACAAAAATCAAGGTTGTATTATAACCCACAAACAAGAAAACTTTCTTCTGTTCTCTACTAAGGATACCTCTAAAAATACTAGTAAGTTACGCACCATGAATGCTGTGAACGAAATTAAGCATATGTCCGAGTCTAGACGTGAGATACCTGTATTCAACTGTATCTATTAGAGTTTAACATCGACTCTAAATAGATTGATTCAGATAGAGGCACACACTCTATGAAAATTCAGATACTGCTTTTCGTATCTTGTATGACTACTTACAACGTAAAATATATTGAAAGTCATTTAAAATGCAATAATAAAAATCAATAAAAACAACAATATACAGCGACATCTCAGCCTTCATTACAATCAATATTGACAACTATATAATGTCATATAATAGCTCTTCGGTGCATTAAGTCGAAGCTAATTCTACTCATAAAAGAGAGCAGATAAATATGCTCAGAGATATATTGGCTAAACTAATAACATATTATGGTGAAGAAGAGCGCTGACGATTAATTGAGCATAAGATTTAATACTCACCTGAATTAGATCACTTAAAATTAATATATATAATGTAATAATGTGATATATAGTATAAAATCTTATAAATCTAATTTAGTATAATTTTAATTTTTATATATAAATATACTATTTGATATAATTAATTAATAAATTACTATTATAATGTATAGAGAATCGAAACCTGAAGATGTCCAAGGTTTACGGACGAAAGAGGTCAGAAACTAATAAATATTTTAAAATATTATATAGGCCTCTTATTTTCTATGCAACTATTTTCTATTATCTGAACTCGTATTATAGAATAATTAAAATGAATAACTAGTAAATAAAAAATATTTATGAGAGAATAAACGAGAGAGAAGAGAGAGAAGATAGATAGTAAGAGAGAGAAGATAAATAATGATTGAATAGAATATATAATCTTATATATATATAAAAATATATATTATCGAATAATAATAATACATAATAAAATACAAATATAATAATAATATATTTAAAGGAAATAAATAAAAATATAAAAATAGCACATTAAATAGGGAAATAAAGAAGCAATCAAAAGTTGAAGTTTTACAGAGAATCACTTATAAATGAGATAACAACATAATAATAATAATAAACTGAACTTACCTTTATTAGAGAGGTATTTTGCCGTTGGTAAGAAATAAAGTGCAATACACTAAAATAAGTAATGAGAGTCAAATAACATATAAATATTAATAAAATACTGTGATATTTAAAAGAGATATATATAAGTAAACGGCACCATAATCTATCTATATAATTGTGTTACTAAGAGAGAGAGAAGAAAGATTATGATTGACAGAGTCTATTAAACTTTGTATAGTCTTTATAAAGTTGAATTTCACATAATAATAGAAAGTGATTATATGATAAGTACAATAGGATCATCGAATAATAATAATGATTTAACCAAAAAACTTTTGA
The DNA here is from genome assembly GCA_015478945.1 of Trachelipus rathkii. Lineage (NCBI taxonomy): Eukaryota > Metazoa > Arthropoda > Malacostraca > Isopoda > Trachelipodidae > Trachelipus > Trachelipus rathkii. The sequence goes on along the minus strand of JABUQX010095805.1, from coordinate 26,762 downwards.
ACATTAACTCTTAACAAAATTTTCATACATATCGCTAATGTATTAAAAACTTGTAGCTTTTAAAGTTGATTCACGACGGTATAGGACTATAGGTACGGCTTTAACGAGAGTCAAGGTAAGCTCAAGGGAAGATCACGCTCAGAATTAAATAATTTCTTTATCACAGTGTGAAATTGGTTGAGAAGGAGTTTATTGAGTACTATTATTCCCACTTGTATTTCGTGGATACACTCAAGCGCAATTGTGTAGTACACTATAATAACTAATGAATATGAAATAAAAATAATTACACACCTGTGGTTAAAAAACGCCCAATTTACACAACGGTGGGCATTGAATAGAGCTCTCTCTGCCCGTGAGTAAAATATATATTGATATTAAAAGTTTCTAATATAAATATTATATAAAAAGAACTAATATTTCAATTAAACTAAAAACACGATAGAAAAATTCAGGATTATAAGCTTAAAGCACTAAAAAAACATTAAGTTTTGGTGTTTACACACATCTTATGCTTAAAAACTAAATATATAATTATTAATTAATTATTATTACATCTAAAAAATAATGAGACATGAATTAAAAATAATATTTTATTATGTCTTACCAAATCTTTCCTTGATAATTCACAATATCACATAATAAAAAAAACATAAGAAAAATTAATTACTAAAGAATGCTAAACAAGAAAAAAAAATCTATAAATATCAAACATTATAAATAATACTATAATCCTTTTATATTACTATAAGATAGCATTCCACATTTCAAAGACCGGGCATTACCGTAATAAAAAATAAATAAAAAAAAAATAATAATATAAATATATTAAACTTATAATAATAAAACATATTGATTTACTACGCACTAAAAAACAAGCGCAAGAAACTACCTGCAGCTGAAGATGACAAAAACGATAAGACCACACTAAAATTATTATGACAAAAACAGATGTTTCAGTCAATACTACATTAATAATATAGCTCGATTATGTAGCTCTACATATATAATACAGTTTAGTAGTAGTAATCAGATATATAATATATAATATATATAGTATATTTAAAAATATTTTACCTATTATTATTAAAAATACAAATAATAATAAACGATTTTATAACATTCTTTTGCTAATAATTATTATATAATATATTAAATAATAAATATACTCTATATACAATATAAAATAATAGAAAAATATAAATAATATAATAAATAATATAATAAGTATAATTATATATAAAATATATATTATAATAAATAATAATAATAAAATATAAAAATAAAAAATAATAAATAAATAATATAAAAATAATAAAATATACTAAATAAATATAAATTGAAAATAATATAAAAATAAATAAAAATAAAAAAAAATAAAAAATAATATAAAATTTTAAATAAAAAAAAAATATAATAATATTAATAATAATATAAATTATGCACGAAAATAAAATAAAAAAAAATAAATATAATAAAAATAAAATAAAATAAAAAAAAAAAGATATACAAATAATAAAAGAAAAGATATATATAAAAAAAAAAATAAATAAGAATATAAAAAATAAATAAAAATATAAAATATAAGAACATATTTAGTAAGAGTACATGTTTCTCCATCCACGTTTACAGTAACAACCAGGTACTTAAAAACCTAAAAACCTAAACATAACCTAAACCATGAAACCACAAAACACCCTAACCATACAAGCCTAAAACCTACCGACCTAACCTAAACGTCAAACCCTTAACACCTAACTACTTAAGCCTAACACCAAAAACTAAAACCCTAATCAATAAAACCTAACCTAAACTATAACCTAAAATTAAATTTTCATAATATGAAAAAAAATAATACCCAGGATTATTGATAAGATGAAAAAACTATATGAAGAAGAGAGTTAGATAGGGAAAAATACAAGCATCGAACACTTGTTGAAGTGGATGAATGGTATGCCGTCACTAGTTACAGTACAGAAGGAAAAAAAAAAAATATATCAGAAACAAAACAAAAATGCAAACAAAAACAAATAAACCATCATAAAATAATTAAACCACAAAAATATAATATAATATAAATATAGTAATATATCTACTAAACTAACACATCTCATAATCCCAAACACATATAAAATAAAAAAGTAAACTAAAAATACTTACTAATGTAACAAACATAAAAAAAAAAAAAAATAAAAAAAAATAATAACAAAATAAAATAAAAAAACAAAAAAAAAATATAATATTCTAATATAAATAAATTCTATATAAAACATATTTAAAAACTAACTAAACTATAATACTTACAACTAGTTACCTTTAATTATTAAGTAAATAAATACTATGAGGCTAAGTAAATAAAAAAAAAAAGCAACGATTAGATAAAATAAAGAAATTTTTAAAAATAATTTAAATAAAAAGTCATCAAAATATATCAATATTGACTAACAGGAGACAAAAAAAAAGATAAAGATACAGTAATTAAAAGTTTGGATATCCAAATCGACATAATAACTACAATATAATAAACACCAAAACTCCTACACCCCCATCTCCCCCAACTCACACCATGAAAACCCCGATAAGACAATTAGTGCCTAACACTGTCCCTTATAATATATATAGATATACCTCATCAGTCCTCTCGATCCCCGCTTGGAAATACTCCGAAAACCTAAAACCCGCACCGACACACTTAAAGTGAACCCTATACATAAATAAGAAAAAAAAAAAAAATCAAAAAGAAAAATCAAAATGTTACTATAAATAATTTCTATATAATACAAATAAGGTACTAAATATATTCGTATACTCACACAAATACATTAGCATATATATATATATGTGAGAAAGTTATAAAACAAATAAAATAAGTACATATACATACAAATAGATGTCAAGTAGATCTCCAAATAAATCTCCTAGAAGACAATAACAAAGTAATAATAAAATAATAAATAAAGATAATAAGATAAAATAAATAATAAAAATAATAATAATTAAATTTTAAATTTTAAGAAATAAAATATAATAATAAAATAAATGAAACATAATATCATACCTATAAATAACATATGACCACACCCCAAATAGCTAGTATCATTAATATAGAATAATTAGATTAAAACTTACCGACGACTATATTTCTACACTAAAAATTAATAAATAAGAGTAAAAACGAAGTAAAAATAATAATTATATATATATAAAACAGAAACATGTTTGAAACATGTTTGCCGAGAAATAAAATAAAAGATAAAATTTAAAATATATAAAAAAAGGAAATAATATGTAAAAGACTATAGATATTTCAGGTAGAATCGGTATATTAACTCCTGAAATCAGGAAAATCCCAGACGGCAAACAAACTAAAAACTAAATGAAAAAAATAAAAATAAATTCCCAGTTTAATTTAAAAATAACATACAAAATAAACACCACCCTATTTAATAAATAACACACATAATTAAAAAACAATCATACATTATAATATATAATTAATATATAAAATAAAAAATAAAAAAGATATAATTATTTTTCGAATACTCAGATTATTATGATACTGTTATAACAAAATATATGCATATAAATGGATAATAAGAATGAAAGTAAAGTTATAAAGAAAATAAAGAAATATATTAACATTTAAAAAGATAATATATATACGTGAAAAATAACAAAATATACGATTATAAATAACGAGGCAAATAAGATGAAGATATTAATATTATTATATCTAAATAAGTCTTCTATTATTAATTATATAATATAAATATATAATATTCGATTCTATAAAAATAAAAAAGATGAGTATAAAAAATAATATATTAATTCACTATGCTATTTTTATATCTAGGTTCGGGTGCCGCTATATTATAATGATTATTATTAAATATAATACTTTGACATAAATAGTATACGGTAATTCCTTAAATGTATACTAATATTATAATTATTAGAAAGAATAATAATAATTGGTAATAGGTATAATAGATTTATAAAATATTGTATTAGATTACATATATATATATAGGTAGCTATAATATATATACGTCCTACTATTGATACGGTAGTAAGTTCACTCATATAGTTAGATTTTCTAAATCGTACATCCTTCGAATGTGATATATATATATATATTATATAATAGAATTATATTATAATTTCACCATAGTCATTGCTATTAATTATATATATATATAAATAGGGGTGTATAAGGCAGATGTTTCAATTTAGAGAACATCTGTCTACTACATCCTTACTCTATCAGTGATTGAACACCTAGAAACACCACTATATATAATAATTCTACCACATACGAATATCACTCAATACATATAAATTAAACGCAATAAAAAGTCAATAACTATATATAAAATAAAAAGAACATGTATAGTTAGATCATACAAAAAGATTATGAGAGGAATAGTACTAATTTCACATAATTAATAATTGAAATAATAGATATATTTATGATATAAAATGATAATAATAAACTAACAATAAAACAAATAACAATGAACTCAAAAGAGAGCACTGTAAAGGAACATCAATTAAAAGTTAAAAGAATGAAGAATGTTCTCGAGCATCAAATGCTATAAAGAGGTAAAGGGATGCAAGATTACAGAAAGAAATCGCATGCAAAATAAAGAGAGTTCGGAAATAAAAGTTATGTCATAGACTCGATACAAACAAAACAGGGGCAAAAATTTCCCACTAAATCTTATTCACTTTTCAGTTTTGTGTTAAACAACTAGATTTTTTAGATATTTTTCCGTCAGATGATGAACTGAGAAACTGAAGAAGACACGAGTGATTTACGTATTTATCTTTCACTGCCTGATTGGTACACCTGAAGATATCATGATATGTGAAGACTGTTAGAGAGCACCATGATACTAATTCACTGATCAATAAATTTTGAGAGTATAATGTTACCGTGAGGAGAATGTGATTTACTTATGTCTCTTGGGTTTCTGAATTCAAAAATGGTGTTTAAATTGTTCAATTACCTATTGTTTACAAGATCTTGGCACTTACTGTAATATTCATCTTCAAAAGAAATATTAAAGATTTGAACAAAAAATAACTTACCATAACGACGTCTCCTTTTTGCCTGTCTATGGTATATTTTATTTCTGGAGTATCCCTTTTTAGCATTCAACAATAATCCCTTAGCATAGCAACATTCCATTTCCATTTGTACCTTTGTTCCATCATGGAAATATATTGGTGAAAATGTTCACCATGTTCATCACTCACGTCACCACAATTTGGTGGAAAGAAACTCAGGTGTGATTTCAAAAAATACGTTTTAAATGACATATTACAACCTAGCTGTTCGCACGAGTCCATAAATTCCTTAACTAGTTCTTTAAAATTTTCGGGTTTGAAATTTCCAAGAAAACCATAAACAACATTCTTAAGGGATTCCCATGCTGCTTTCTCCTTGCAATTTAGCACTGATTAAAACTGTTGGTCTTTAAATAGATCTCTGATCTGTGGATCGATAAACACACATGCTTTCACCTTTTCTAAACTCAGCTTGGGGAACTTTGCATGTAAGTCAGTGAATGCGGAACCATTTACATCTAAAGCTCTAACAAAAGTTTTAATAAGCCCTAATTTTATATGTAGTGGGGGAAACAAAACTTTGTTCGTTTTTATCAGTGGTTGATATACAACATATTTAATCCCAAGAGTTAATGACTATCTTGTGGGTTAACTCTCTGTATCATAATGAGTGTCTCTTTCTGGTTATCCCACCAACACAGGAAACAACAGTACTTTGTGTAGCTTGTTTGAAGTCCTGATAAAATAGCAATTACTTTAAAGTCATCTCACACTTCCCACTGGTTCCTCACATAGTCTACTGCAATCAGAATGGTTTTCATATTTGCATCCTTCTTTTGTATTGGTCGCATACTCAACCGGAATGGAAGGGAACTCATCCCCATTATGTTAAAGTGCTGCCTTGTGGCTTGTACTCGAAGCATCAATGAATAGCCACCATTATTCAGAACAGTGTCTCATGTTCAGTGCATCCATCAGGCCCTGAGTATCGTTGACATAGGTGAAATCAGCCTCAGTTTTGAAGAATTGCTTTTCTTTATTTACACTGCGGAAAGTTTCAGGGAGTGGTGTAGGTAATTTCACAGTTGTAACCGGGATGCCAAAAATTCTGCCTTATTTTTAGGAAGTTCTAGATCTAGATACCTGATGAAGTCATTGAGTTAGCTCTTCTTGTGCCATCTTATGAATCCAGGAATCTTAGTTTGGCAAGAAGTGGGAATTCCTAGATCCCTAGAAGTTGACGGTTGTTGTTCTTCGCTGATTGAAGAAATACCGTTGTTTTCGTCAAAATCTGAAGAAACATCCTTTGGGGACTCCGGAACAGGAAGTTCTTTGTTATGAAGTATAGGTCGAATTGCAGAGGGTATATTAGGATACACAAGTAACGATTTCTTTGTCATGGATTTTACTTTCTTAATAGGGTGAACCATACAGAAATAACAATCAACAGTGTGATTGGTAGGCACCCTCTGAACCACGGGTATTGCAAATTGCATACAACGATTTTTTCTTCATTTATCCATCGCATTACGTTGAATCAACGTGTGATGCAACCTATGTGAAGTGTAAACATATCTGATCCTGGTCCCTATTCTTACAATCAAAGATAAATAAATATATGTTTTTCATAGTGTATCTTAAAAGGAACGCTTTCTCGAAAAAACAATAATCCCTTCTCCAAAAAAATGTAGCAGATGTTATCCTGATTGGTTTACACACTGTCCGGAGACACTATACCTAATTTATCGTTAATCAACCGAAAGACAACCAGAAACACGCATGAAAAATATACAATGGTCAAGGAAGCGCACTTATGGATGTAACATCAGTATTGCAGCAATAACAAATTTCAAAAATGTCACAACAAATGAACAACATGTCAAAACACTACAACACTTTATCACAATGTAAACATCTCATGGTTTTTAACCAAGCCTAACCGCCACTGATCACCTGCCAACACGTGCATGCAATACTAACCAATCAAAAGATTCCACGCGTGTATGAGCAATTATACACACCTCTCCTCCCTCCCAAGTGTTTCTGATAATGTTTTAATGATTGTACGTTGTATTTTCTACTTAGATAAGAATTTCAGACCATGACTATAACAGATAGCCTAAAGCTAATCTGTAAATTTCAATAGTATTTTAGAAATCAGACACTCCAAAATAAAGTTTAGTAATATTTATTTTCCGAACATTTTGATGGTTGAAGAGTGTGATAGATGCCCTAAGATCTCTTGCCGTTTTCTAAAATGAATGTTTCCGGTCCATTTTTTAAGAATAGCTTTGTGACGTTTTCGTAGCTTTAATTTAAAAACATTTTATTAATGATTAATGACTTATTTATTAAGTTATTTAAATATTTGTTTATAAAAATGAATGTCTGATTATTAACACTTATACCCCTCGCAACAGTCTTGTAGTAATTAAAAAAAATATAATAATTTTGTTGTCACATTTCTTCACAATTATTACTATTATTTATGCCCAATATATATATATATTATAATTATATATATAATAATCTATTAAATATATATTATATATACCTATATATATAATATAATTTATAGTATAATATAATTAATATATATATATATAGTATATATAAATTAAAAATATATAAAATTATATATATTATTTATATATATATTATATCATTATATATAGTAAATATATATATATATATATATATATAATATATATATATATATATATAACTATATTTATATATATATATTGTATATTTATATATATAGTATATTATATATATATATTATATATATATATATATATATATATATATATATATATATATATATATTTCAATATAATAAATATATATATATATATATATATATTATATATTGCAATATGATAATAATAAATCATATATATATATATACTAATATATATATATATATAATATAAGGTATATATAATAATATATATATATATATATATATATATATAATTATATATATATAGATTATATTTTATATATATCATATATATATGTATTGTATATTTGGTATATAATATAATATAGTATCACATATATACTTTACAAATATATAATATATATATAATAATAATAATATAATAATAATAATAATAATAATAATAATAATAATAATAATGGCGGTTGGAGCATAATAAAATTCTTGTTAAAATCACTTGTTTTATTAAATCACAAACTTTATACAAATCGACGTTTCGGGAAACTACATTTTCCCATCATCAGGAAATAATTTACTGTAGTTGTTACCTGTTACTATGGCCAGACAGAAGGAATTATTTATATGCAGGTATATTGAAATTTGTTGAGCACTAATCAAAACAGATTTAACTGAAAAGGACCACTGAGTTAAGTGAAGGGTTAAGATTTGAAATATAAATGGATTCTAAACTTTTCAAATCTTGCTGCACGTTGGTTGATTTATGTTATAATGAAAAACACATTGGAGTCTATGGGATGATCATTGGTATGACTATGATTTCTAATGCTGGAAGGGCTAGGGGATGTAAAATAATTACCCAATTACCCGTCATAGCCGAACGGTATATGCTCCTCTTCTCTGACTATAAGAGTTGACGGTGTATGCTGCTATCATAATGTTATTACAGACATCACAGGAATATTTATAGACGACAAAAGAGCGCAGATGAGTCGGTAAATCTTCTGTATGAGAAAGAATAAACCTATGGAAAAGTTGGGTTTGAAAACAGAACTAAAATCTAGGTGTGGGTAATAGGGAAGTAGAATTTTTGAAAGTTTTTTTTTTTTAATTTATTGTAATTTCATTAATCGTAAAAAGGTAGAGTTACTTAAAGAAAAAGTTTGGGAACCGTGAACGATTTAGATTTAGGATTGAAAGTTTTATTTAGAAATCTATTTGTTAGGATGTAGACTGTAGAGAAAGGAAGACGAATTTAAATTGGCGTTAAAAATTTTATCATAAAAGAGAAATCTTTATGAAGTTCGTGAAAATTGGATGTTAAGGAAACACTCTGTAAATTAGGGTTTTAATATAATGTTACTACATTTATAGCGGAAATGGACATGCCTGAAGAAATTTTGGGAGAGGTTGGTGAAAGTAAGTTTACGGTAGATGATTAAGTTGTAATTGGAGATATATTTTGTAATAAGGATATCTAAAAATGGTTAGTTGTTTTCAGATTCTCCT
>JABUQX010095804.1:0-28919 GCA_015478945.1 Trachelipus rathkii | reverse complement strand
GGAGAGGAGGGGGAGGGAGAGAGGGGAGGGGTGGTGGAAGAGAGAGATGAGAGAGAGAGAGAGAGGAGAGTGAGAGAAATGAGAGGGGGAGAGAGGAGAGTTGAGAGAAAGAGAGGGGGAGGGGAGGAGAGGGGGAGAGGAGGGAGGGTGGAGAGAGAGAAGGAGGATGGAGAGGAAAGAGAGAGAAGAGAGAAGAGAGAGGGAGGATGAGAGAAAGACGGAGGGATTGATCTGAAGGAAAAGGAGAGGCAAGAGACGAGAAGAAAACTACGAGAAAGAAGAAGAGGGGGAAGAGGAAAGAGAGAGGGGGAGAGAGATGAGAGAGAGAGGAGAGAGAGAGAGAGAGAGGAGATGTTGGCTGTTCACCTCTGCGCTACATTACCCAGCTTGGCCTTTCTCCAAACTGCTATGTGAGGCGCACGCCCCGTCTAGGGTTAGATATAAGTAAATACCGATCTATGCGACCTCTATTTACATAATTGTTTGGCTAAGATATGTGTTAAAAGTTTTTCTAATTTAAACAATTTTCGGTTGTTTCACTTCTTGCGCTACTATTACCCAGCTTGGCCTCTTTCCAAACTGCTATATAACGCGCACGCCCGCTAGGGTAAGATATGTGTGGAAATAACGGCCTATCCCAGAGCTATTTAATGTTGCCTAAGCATATGTGTAAAAGTTTCGTAATTCTAACATTTTTGGGCTGTTCACCTCTGCGCTACTATTACCCAGCTTGGCCCTCTCTCCAATACTGCTAGTCATTTTAACGCCGCCCGCTAGGGTAGATATGTGTGGAAATAACGGCCCATCCCAGAGCTGTTATTTCCCACATTATACTCAAAGATACATGCGACTCTTAATCTCCACCTAGTTTTCTCCTTACTCTAGCCTCTGACCCCTAAGTTTGGCTAATTGCTTGAAACGCTACTTAAGCCTACCGCGAATTTTACACTGGCATGCATGAACACTTCACTTTGTTTTCCTACTGGATTTTAGGCATTCTTTTTGATACGCTATTCAATCTGATGCGTTTTCGTTGCAACCTATTTCTAAACCTCAGCTTTAGGCTTCACCGACTAATCTAGGTTCGCCTAACTTGCTTCTGCCTTCTAACCTAAAATGTACTTAATAGCGCTGGCCCCTGTTCTTTCTAAACTCACTTGTTTCATGTCCTTCGTATGGTGTTGTGTATTATTAATTTGTTGTATTTTGTTTTTTTTTTATGTTGATTTGCTTTATTTTGTACCTAATTCTTCATAGAAGGAAGCTACATGCCTGTTTGCGATATTTAAAAGCTGATAATTCGGCCGGCTTGGAAGGCGCGGCTTAGTTCACGCGAAACTACAACCCATCTTAAAACATAGGCGCAGTGTTCGGCTCTACTCTGTAACTTTGTAGGTTCAGCTCATGTTATAATGTTCTTTCCACTCTCCACAGAGAGTAACCTTTTATAGAATCATGTATATATTAAATGTGCATACCTTACATAAAATAGGGAATCTGTTTTTATAAACATATATATATATATATATATATATATATAATATAGTATAAGATATATATATAGTAGATATTATATTCATATATCAGACATATCTATTAATATCTGATATGAATGTGGATAGTTTTGGGTCGGTAGGTAGTAGAAGTTATGAAGTGGAAGTAAAGTCAACGGGCCTTCTACAACACATAATGCTTAAAGAGGGAAAGAATTTTTAAAAAGTTGATTGAGCTAATGCTGAGCCTATAGCCGAGACCCCAAGATCCTACAAAAATAATACAATAATAAATTTAGGACTTGGAGGCTAAATAATACTAACAATAATAAAAAACAAATAAACGAAAAAAATAACATAATTATTTATTTATATATGTCATAAATTATGTAAGGGCCGCCTAAGCAATGTTGGAGCGCCCGTGGTTGGGAATGATCAGCCGGAGACTGCATTCAGTGACCATTGCCACATATAAGAATGTAACCACGTTTATTTAAAGAAAAAATTGTGTCATAAATCGATTTGGAATCATTTATCGTTCTAAAAAAAATCCAGTTTCATTACCATAATCTGGGATATGACTATTCCAAAAAGAAGCTAGGCCTAAAAATTTTAAATATTATTAAACACAGAAACATATATATATAGTTCACTGATCACTATCGTTTCACGGGGCCTACATAGTATAATCAATTTATAAAGATATATTATAATTTATAAGTTTTACCATTATTTCATTATTTAAATTTTGTCTAACCAGCATAATAATTTACCATAAAAATGTAAATTTTGTAAACTTTAACAAAACTTATCTTAAAAGTTTGTAAACAGTTCAAATAGCAGAGAAGAGATTCGGCGGCGTCCGTTACAAAAGCTGTTGCTATGCATCATAATTAAACCAAAGAATGCCGACAACCGCAACTCTTTCGTTCGTTTGAAATTACGCTGCAATACTGAAAACTACCTTGCAAATACCTGCCGTTTGATTACTTTCACAGTAGCGTACGGCTATAATATATATCGTAAGGACCGTACTTAACGGCCACCCGGCAACGGGAGGGATTGATTCAAAAATTTTTCATCTTCAGGCCTATCTTTACGCACAGATTTGCTGGGTTAGACCTCTATAAGAGTAAACACTTCTAGGGAGGGGCACCTTCCCCCCCCCCCTGACGACGCCATGTATATATATATAATTATAATATATATATAATATATATATATATATATATATTATATAATATATATATATATATATATATAATATAATATATATATATATTTATATATATATATATAATATTATATTATATATAATATATAATAATATAATTACCGTCGTCCATCTCATGTGCATGAATAATGAAATGGTAAGAATCTTATTATCAGACTCTCGATATAGCTTTTGACGATTTTACTATTTAAGAGAGACAGGGCTACCTGCCCTAACCTCGATAGAAGGAAAATTTCAAATTAAAGAATGATAGATATATAATGGTATTACACTCGTATGTTACTAAGTTAGTGGTGTGTTTTCTATAATATTCGTCTAATCGGATAATAATATAGTAATCTGGTTTCTTATTTTCACTTTCAAATAAAAATGTACCATATAAATTTAGCTTGTAACTCATACCATATAAATTTTGTTCTATTAATACGAGACTCACAAAATATATACGGGTAGGAAGCATGACCTACCATTGATCAACAACTCCAACCTATGATATATCTGTACCTCTGGTGACTACGAGTATGTATTTAATACAACCTATTGTGACTTTCTATAAAGTAAATACATTTATTGATATAATAATTTTATTTAATAAATTATTATAATAACATTCAGCAATTGGGCTAATTGCATTGTTGCATATTTATATATAATTCTTACTCCAATATCATAATATAAAATGCGTGATAAAAAAATAATGGCAAAGCATATGTGTAGATCTTATCAAATAAATTAAACATATTACGTTATACATTACTTTCCTTTGGACCCTATAATAATATACCTAATCAAGATATCATAGTTTTATATCCACTGTTTGTCCGAACTTCAACTCGGCCACCCCACTGATGACATTTGTAAATATTGCATTCTCACAAGAGAAACTAACTTATATTCGTATAAATCGAATCCGGAACCTCAGAATATTGAACGACAGCTCGCCTCATATTTTTAAAGTACAGGTTTTATTAATTTGTTTCCTAAATAACTTGAATTATTTAAGCAAATAAATCATTTAGTTTGCCTATATGAAAATATTACTAAACAGAGATGGCATAAAAAAATAAGCTATATCATTGCAAATATATAAGGCTATACATCGAAAAAATTAAAGGTTAAAATATTAGATGTTATTCTATGTATAGGTAATTATTTTTATTCACTGTTATTTATATTTATTAAATATTAATGTTATCCCTCTAACCTTAATGCAACTTTTACTTTTAATTTCTTATTTTTATAACTTTTAATATTATATCTATTTTATTGTCATTGTCGCCAGACAATATTCTGACAGCGCTTTATGGCTTGAACAATCTAACATAGAGTAAGCGCAACTTACAATATAGCCATATGTACCTTACTCTTATTTATAACAAAATACCTTATAATATAGCATATGGTGAATATTGTAAGTCACTAACATAGAAGAAATAAACTCACTTGATAACTGAAGATATAACAGTATAGTTGATGAGTATGGTATAGTGTTAAATAGAACACTCTGTATTGGAGTATACATCAAACATATCATCAGATCAGTTAGTAGAATTGTGATTCCTCCTATTCTCATCGACTAGAGCCCAGGCATACACCCACCTATGCTCGCGCCCCCCCCCATCATAGCTCAAACTACACCATTAGTAGCTTCTTATGTGTGTCTCGATACGATTCTTATCATATGGTAGACTTCTATGGCTAAATTACTATTACGCATATTACTCTTAGTCAGACACATGGTATGTTGCCGTGATCTCTAACTCAAATATATACTGTTCGATGGTGATACACTTCTTCAGGTTAATCCTGTCTCACTTATATCTAGTATATGCTGCCAATGTAATCGTGCTTAATGAATGTGGACTACCCCATTTGAGTTTATACATCTCACATATTCATGATCAGGTTGGAGGTCAGTATATTTTTTTTTCAAAATTCTCTAAGCCAGAGAGGTGGAAGTGATGCAGCAACATAGATCCAGCTCATGCTGATATATAAGAGAGTAAGATAAAATTTACCTGTGAGTCCGTGGTGCGCTGTAGAGAGATATGATAGTAGCCAGTTACCTAGTTGTGCTCGTTCGGAAAACTCGCTGAGAGAAAGGAGTGACGTTAGTATTAAAATTGTGTATTTGTGTATTTATTCAATAGTTCAGCTAATCCTGGAGTATTCAACGTGTTTAAATACTGATAGTTACCCGTCTCCTCGCGCCATTGATTCTACGTGGGCGGAGGCGCTTGTGTCACGGGATATGTCTTGAGAGTTTATCATTCCGATCTCATTGTGTCACTCTTGAAAATCAGAGAATGCAATTTAGTACGAAGAGCCGGGATAATACTTTTACGTTAAAAAAGGTTAGAGGCTACGGTCCAGGGTCGTTTTGTCGATTATTGTTGCGTGTATTTTATTGGGTATGTTCTGCGTGTGCTTGAATGCTTTATTTTTTGCTGATCTTAGAACATTATGGTATTTCAGACGACGAAAAATATACATTAAGTTAGAGGCTAGGTAGGGCATATGGATTATGGTCTGCGACGTTATACAGCGAACATTTTTAACTGGTCTGCTTCAGGGAGTGTTTTTGAATTTTGTGGTTCTTGGAGTCCTGGTCTTTCTGCTTGGAACTGCTCGTTTATTGTTTTGCCTTTCTTTTTGTCAGCTTTGTTTTTATATTGTGTTGTAGAAGTACATTTTCCCTTTTCTGTGACGAACTTCTTGATGAGCTTTCGGCGTTCTAAATTAGACTTAACTGAAGGAGCAAAATCTCTTGAAATGAGTATGCTACGTCTTAGAGAGGAGAGCCCTCAAATTACGTATACTGTGCATTGAGATGGATTCTCTTTACGAATATACCTTTTTGCCCCGAGTCATCACAGGTTATCTCTATGTAGTTGTCGTTTGGCCCGGTGCTGCTTTGCGCTAAAACTCCGAATCTACAAGTAAGTAGTTGATTGTTGTATTCTTGAAGTTTCTGTAATGACTCCCCAGTGTGTCATGATTTTGTAGAGACATCTAAGTAAAAGTGAGTAACAGGTACAAACACACAGATGATATCGCGATGGTTTTCTCTCTGGCGTTCGCCGGTATTTCCTGCACTGGAATGCTGCTTATATGGATTCGCTCAGTGTACCTACATGTTACTACATGGAGGTATCACACTCGATAATTAAGTCATGTAAAATCGATAATTAAAACTCTTTTTCTCTAAACTTTGATATACTCTCATATATAGTGTCAATCGACAAGTCTCAGAAATATGAAACTATCTAATTTGTATATGTAATATAAAACCATTTTTGTTATTTTTGTTTTCTGCTTAAATGATTTCTAGTTTCTTTAAAATTCACATTTTGAATTATATACCACAAAATAAGCATACATTGTATCGAGCCAAGAAGTACAGCGCTCACATATTTTACATTCAGCAACAAGACAAAAAAAAACTGCATTATTTCTATATTGTTCAAAATGTTTGTCAACCAAGCGTTTTGCGTTCCTTATGCAAACAAAATTATGCTTAAATACTGAGGTGACCGATTATGAGAGCGTCTTCTATTGTCTGAGTACATACGTGTAAAGCAAACCATAATGACAAATACGATAAACGGTATTTATTTACTTTAATTATTTAATATAAACATAAAAATAAATCGTGTTGTTAAAGCGCCCTAGGAAACATATTGACTTTATTAATAATCTCAGAGTTTAGCTAAAACCTTATTATATGTATAGTAAAAATTTTCCTACTATTATATTAATAGCGTCATAAGTTGGTATGTTCCTGTAAATTCATTCATTATCAAAACTAAATGTAATGGTGTATAAGGACCCTAAAAGCCTATATTGACAATAAAAGCCAATAGGTCATTGCAATGAACAATTTCGTCGACATGGCCTAATCTCAAAAGGTTCTCTACCAACACATTTATTTGGAAGTATTCCTCACCCCAGAAGTCAATATTAGATCAATGTTTTTTTTTTTTTCTCTAACTTTCAACAGTTCCCGTATTATTGGTTTTTTTCATTTTACTATGACTTCTTCGTATTGTAATACAGATTTAGTGAATTTATAATTAACTTTCAAGACATAAGTTAGATTTGTTAGTATATCATGTCTTGTTCATTTTTTTTTTTGTCTTATTGGGTGTGTGTTAGAAGGTGCACGGAAAGAGAAGTCCCAACAAAGGCTAGGAAGGGAGCTGACGAGAGCAGCACGTTCGTGCCATACGCCGGCTCAAATGCCTTGGATAGTGCAAGCGCCACCACGCACAGTCTTCCTCTGAGTTCCTAAAGATAAGATCAATGGTTAATTTGCAAGTTTTAATTTGAAGTTTGCAAGTAAAGTATTCAATTCGCACAAGTAACCTTTCGAGATGCGGTGGAGTTTATCACGATCGTCGCTTCCGACAATCCTTACTGGCGAGGACAAGAGTGGAATGAGATTCCATGATGATTAAGAAATGAGAGCTTGATGAAAGGGTTTCTAAAGATCTAGATCTAGAATACAACGTGAGATATTGAGGGCGGAGTTAATAGTTAGGCCAGGACTCAGAGCTGGCTCCCTTTTGCGTGAACATGAGGTTTTGAACATAGATAGTACTGGACTTCTCAACAGGTGAGTGGGAGGAGGGAAAGTGATTAGGTTATGGAGGACATAGGAGAATATAGGGTGAGTGGGCGAGCATTTTGAGACAGCGGCGCGCCCGCTGTTATATATTAAGGCCCAAAAAGCACACTCCCTCAAATCTCGGGGATGAATGCCATCCGGGCCACCCGCCTTCCTAACGTTTAATACGATTTCAAGGAGCCCGATTGCACAATTGCCGCATCCAAATGTAATCAAAAGATGGCATTAGGCAATTACGGACACTCTTTGATTTTGTTCAACTGTTAGATAACCCAAAAGAAAGGAAGGTGATGTCCCGCCCGAGGCATGAGGAATTGCCCAGATTCGTCACTTTAATGGTTGATAGTTAGAGGAGGAAAATAGTTATAAGAATGATTTAAGGTAGCCGAATTAAAAAGACTTTGGTACTTATACTTATTCAGGTTGTTAGAGAATTTAAGTTATTATATCTATATTATCAGATATGTCGAATAAGGAGGCTAAGTGAGAAATAACTCAAAATACAGATATTTTAACAGATAGATTAGTTAGGAAAGATGTTATATTTTAAGGCAATTGAAGGCCAGAAAGATGTATTTATTATATAGTACGAGAATCAAATGGAGATGGGTAGCGCACTTTCTATTGTATGAAAAAGGCACTCCGCTGTATATTATGCTCAATCGAAATGAAGTATTTATAGATCCTATGCAACGTAATTATTCTAGATTACTGAATGATATATTTAAGCAAGAGTAAGAGAGGAAAGAGATATAAGTTTATATCCTACCCCTCATTATACGCTCATCATGTCTCTATGGGCACTGAATGTAGCCAGAGGAGCAAAGCACGATATATATTATTAGATATACCTAAATATCCTCCATACTGATATGGCGGCTCAATTTAATCGGAGTCAGGACTATCATAGTGAGGAAATTAGCTTTAGTCGAAGAAGGAATGAAACTGCTCATTCCCTTGTAGACATCAACGGTTACAGCTCCCACTTATCGACATGAGGAGCTCGAGGACAGCTTGGAAAGTTCACCGAGACAAGCATCATTCCAATGATATAGTGTTAGCGTAAGAACGGCAACGCAAGCCCCCAATCGGCCCCGATCAAAGTACCAGAAAAAAAAACGCACATAGGGCAGGATGGGAGCTGTTGGATGAGAATAGTTATTAAGAATTGAGAGATATAATGGTTTGATGAGAGTGTGAGTCGGATAGGAGCGAAAAGTGGTGTTGGTAGTGAGAGTGTAGGTGTGTGTATACTAGTGGGTGAAGACAATAGGTTCAAAAGTGTGATTCAGAGAGAATTTGTTAATGCTCTCTGATCCGGAATGTGTGTGGCGGCTTTAATTAAGTGTCTCAGATCGTTGGAGGATATTGCTGATGTATCGTTGCCTCTCCCCACCATAAGATCAGTATGAGAGACCCCAACCAATTCAGTGTTGTTTGTGTACATTAAAATCCCCCTAAATAGAGGACCTCAGTATTTGCGCATCGAGAAGATTGGAATATGAAACAGTCCTAGTGAGAAAGTAGTATAAGAAAGTATATTCAAAAAGTTAAAGTATGAAAATCTTTGTACTAGTTAGATGATGAACAGTAGTAGAGTAAGACAAGATTATTGTTGTTTTGTAGAAGAAGGGAAAGATTTTACAAAGCCAGGTAGATTACATACGAAAGTTAGGAGATTCGAGATTCTCGAGACGTGTTGAATGAGTTTTTATATTTACTGCTTACATAGGCACATACTCAACCTTCAGACGGAAATTATGAAATAGTTGTAGTTGCACTACATTAAATTGACGTTATGAGGCATGAATTCGTACTTACCATCTAAGTCTTTTACAGACAAAGAGCAAAAGGTGTAGGGTAGAGTTAGTAGAGAAGGTTTGATTATTCCACAGAGGCAAAGTTTGAGTTTAAGCCGGGTATAGTTGAGAATAGATCTGATAGAAAAGTGCCGAGTCTGCGCAAATTTAGCCATACCTACACGCTCACACACAGCCACAGCACAAACATTAAAAAGAACAACAGACAAAACAAACAGTCTAAAAAAAAAAAAAGAAAAAAAAAGTAAAATTCAGGAATAAAATTGTTTGTACGCTTAAAACCTAAATTTAAAGATAGGAAATTAAAAAACGCTAAAACCGTATTTACAGATAAATTTAAAAGATCTAGAAAGTAAAGCACACAAAATCTACACACTAAACTAAAGCACATTAAATCTATATATTAATAATAGATATATAATAGATATATATATTTTATAATATATATATAATAATATATATATAGATATATATATAGATATATTAATATATTATATATATATATATATTATAATATATTATATATATATATACTATTATAAATATATAATATGATATTATATATTAATATATATAATTAATTAATATATTATAATATATTAATATATAATATAATAAATATTAATTAATAATATATATAATATATTAATATATAATTATATATTATCCTATAATATATATTATTTATATATTCATAGTTAGCAGAGTTATATGACATGATCAATTTAACTAATATATTATATATATATATAATGACTATAGGTATATTACAATGATTTTATTTTATATTGCATCTATCATTAATAGGGGGTGACTGTGTGATGAGCAATAATTTTTGAAAAAGTTTATAGTAAGGAAGAGTGTGTTGCTGTGAAGGATTCAAATATTTCATAATTGTCGAGTTCTTTTTTGTTGAAATATTCAGAAAGAAAAAAAGCAACTGGAAAACGTTTCCACACAAACACTCTTTTATTCACACATTGCACACACACTCTTTTATTCACACACCATCTCACATTCACAAGACACACACACACACACACACACCACATTATAATTCGACTTCCCCAAACACACTTATTCTCGCGCTCGGCGGTTAAGACTTAAGTGTTAAATAAAATAAGGTATTTATTTTTCCGATGGTTCTGGATAATATATGAGTGATTTTTCGTGTCTTTCTTATAATGTAACTATACAGAAATGACCATATACTATATATATATATATATATATATTTAGTAGAATATAATATAATTAAGTCAGTAATAAAGATTTAGTCCTATTATAATTAATATTTCTAATAGATTTTTTCCTAGATTGAAATAGTAAGAGAGATATATATATAGAGATGAGAGATAAGAGAAGGAGAGATATACGGTATATATATATATAGAATATATATAATAGATAGATAATATAATTGATGGATAGCTATAAGTATTATATATATTATAATATATGAAATATACTATTATACTTATTCCCTAATGGTATATATATTATATATATTATAATGAGTATATATATAAGGATATATATATGGACTACCCAAAATGCTAGTCTCCCATTCAAATTTTAGTTAAAACTTTTTCATATCCTCTATATTAAGAAAAGCAAACGCAAAGCAAAAGCGCAAAGGAGAAAAACTTAGTCCGCAAGCGCAAAAGCGGCACAATGTTTTTCAAAAAAAAATTAGTCCGCAAAAGCAAAGCAAAGCGCACATGTCCGCAAATCAATTTTTTTAAAAGCACCAATCAAGTTTGAAGAGAGATGCGCAAAAAAAAATACTATAAAAAAATAATATAAATAGTCTACAACTCAGTTATAGATGAAAACTAGTTTTTTAGAAATTTTAATTGAAAGATGCAATTACATGTAACAAAAAAATGAGAGAGAGATTTTAATCTTATTTTCGATATCATTTTATCTGAATCTCTTACCGATCAACTTCGCGTCTGAGACTCCTTGCAATTTTCTGACTAGGGTCTATCCCTTTAATAAAGATAATTTTTTTTCAAAATTTGATGCGATAATGGTTGAGCCACCTTTTGGCTATAGCAATGTCAAGAGAAGGCACGTTGACTAAAACACCTCTCCACGATGGCCGTTGAGCGCAGAGAGAGAGAGAGAGAGAGACGAGACGAGAGGAGGGATGATGGAATGAGACGAGAAGACTGGAAAGAGAGTGGGTATGAGATATACTTTAATAAACAAGGGATGCCACTCAGACCTCTGGATATCATACGCGAAAACCAGGTCCTAGGGAGGGGGATCCCTGCTGTGAGAGGTGAACATTTACTGCAGTGAGACCAGCTATCCAAGATTGACGTGTCCAACTTCCTCCTCAGAAGTGTCGGCTGGGATATATGGAGACCTCTTCAGTTTCTGAAGAATATTTAGAAATGCCTAATAATCATTTTTTTATTTTCATTATGAACATTTATGGAGATATGTCAGTGTATTGTATATAATCTGTAATATATAATTGATAATGAGATGTATCGAATATATAATATACGATGATAATAGATATTATAGTATAATAGTTAATATTTCAATGACTAAGTATGAATATACTTTATATTATATATATAGTAGCTATGATGAACATATATATATATATGTGAGTAATATATAGAGATAGAGTAAGTATGAAATAGTAATGTGAGATATTTATATCACAAGAGAGCTTAAAGTTTAGTTTACCATTTTATTAATAAAAAAACGGAAACCCATAAATGGGTCACTTTCAGACTCGAGGGAAGTGCCACCGAGTAATACCTTCGAGTTCCTTGTATGTCTTAATGATGGAACGGGAACGTAATATTCGAGAGAATTGCAATATTCACACTTTATTTTCTCCAGTATTCCTGGCTGCAGTTAGCGCAAGAGGCACTGAGGAGAGAGAGGAGGTTATTCCCCTATTTAACCTACGTTACCCACATCCGAGATTTGGAAGGTTGGAAGAGAAGATTGCAGAGAGGCGATCGAGTTGCCATAAAGCAAATGAAAGAATCAGTCAAAAATGAGAAGCTGAGACTGAACACGTAGACCGGATTTTGCAAAGCGCCGTTTTCTTTTCGCTTTTGGGTGGTCAGCGAAGTTAGAGTAGTGACAAGTTTTTTGAGCAATAGTGAAAGTTTTCCACCTTCATTGCATTCCCACGATTGTCAGTTGAAGGAGGTAAAAAATTAAGACAATAGTACTGACTTGACGCGTACGCAGGTTTCTTCTCTGCCTGCAACATATCAAGGCATGCCTAAACAGCAATAGGCCGCCGATATGTTTCGATATGTACTCCGCAGATACCTCGGGCTATCACTTTATAAGTACTGGTGAAAGACAAGGGATTTTTGCTCAACCAAATGTGTTGACGAGAGAGAGATGAGAAGAGGCGTAGAAGAGAGAGAGAAGAGAGGCGGAGACTATCAACGTTCAGGAATAAATTTTGTAGTATTCTAGTTGATAACACAATTTTAATACGTCCTTAGACGAACGATGAAGAGAACCAAAAAAAAAAAATTTAGAACTTAGATTTAAAACAAAAAGCTGTTAATATGTTGTGTTTTATGCGACCCATCAGGGTTACTTAGCCCAGACTTTTATCAGAATTCGTAGATAGGAGCTGCCAAGCTGAGTTAACACTTGGTATGTTTTTTAAGCTTTGTTTTTCCCAACTTTGCTTAATTCTTAAACAGCAGATTGTAGTTTTCCTGTTTTTGGGGCATTCCACGATAATTTCCATGGGCTTTGTGGTAAGTTTTGTTATTCTTTATTTTTAAATGGATCCCTTGCACTTTAGATGACCAGCGAAGGATACTGTTGAATTACATCCTTTTTAGGTAGCCAAGGTGGTGTTTAATGGTGTAGGAAATTGCAACGGCGAAGGTTTAATTAGGCTAGAGTGCATCTCATTTTTCTTTCAAGCACAGATTTCATAGCTGATGAGTGTTTTGCTGCAGAACCTCTGTTCAACTTTTAATTTTGCTCCAATCTCTTCTGCTATACTCACAATACTCTGCAATCAGGGCCTTGGTGTCCTTACTTCCCTTTCGTCACCCGTTTATGCGCATGAGCATCCACCCACCCGAAAGGCTGAACAGAAATTAGCACCGTTATCTATTGTAATGCAGACAAAGCCTTGAATGCTTTAATTTTTTTTTTTTAATTTAGTTGTTTCCCCTTTTTTAATTTGGAGTTATAATTTTTTTCAACATTACGTATTAATTTATTTCATTTCATTAATTTTATTGAACCTTAAGCGCAATGTCCAAAAGTTGATCGAATATCCGTAATGATTGTTGGCAGCATAGGACTGGCTGCGTCTTGGAAAACAGATTAACCTTAGAGTCGCAACCGTAGACATGCAGAAAATGTCGATTTCCTTTTTTTTCAAAAGATTTTCTCAAAATTTAAACCATTACTAGTCTTTCATCCCCAGAAAACTCCGCTGTTTGTTGTGTTCCCAAGTCCAGGCTGCTGCGGTTGTGGCCCGTATAACGACCTTATGATAATGTTGGTAGTTAAATCAGCCTTTCAGCCTATTATGCATCATATGATCCGCGCAAGACCCTCGTCACTTTTCCTTTCTGGGGGAGGGGACAATCAGAGTTCAGGTAGGACAGGAAGTCGGCCAAGAACTCAGACTCCCTCATCATCATGTCATGTAGCAGAAATCTAAGAAACAAAAATATTTGATAAGCAATTAAAGGTTATTCTACTAAAGAAAATTGCATCTAATTCTGACTATTAAAATGTTTGGTATGGAAATGTATTACTGTTGTTTTTTAACCTGTTAGTTGTTACAACCACTTATATTTAACCTTACTTAAAAAGAAAACACGATTACTATATAAAGGATAAAAAGCTAAAGAAGATACAATATAATTAAAAATATTTTCGACATAGACTTGGAGAATTGATGCGTGTGAATGTTTTTTGCTGCACTGGTGTTCACTGGTTCTAGTGGCAGCTCCGGGCCCCGCTTGACCCTCCTCAATTGCGAGTACCACAGATCCTTGTGCAAAGGAAGGATGGTTTTTCGAAGAAGTTACAAAGGCCTAAAATCACGTCGTATTTCCATATATAGATTAAAAGTATGTGAAATATGTAATGGTTTTGAATTTTAAAATTTAAAAAGAAATAAAATTCAAATAAAAAAAGTACTCGGCTAGGGTATATAAGCTACTTTCACGATCCCAATACGGTATGGAGAAGTTGAATTTGAAATGTCAAAAGCTGAAGTTTTTTGTTGTATTTAATCGGCAACTGTTAAAAATACGTGAGATTTACCCTATTGCCCCAAATGCTCGCTTCTTGCTCTTTGTTGACGGACCAAGAGTACTTGATAAGATAGGACCCTAGGGCTCCCAAGTAGCTTGGCTGCTTTTTTCGACCAATTGGAGTACTCGCAGCATCACAACTCGTAATAACTTTAAAGAGTTTCGCTTCGAGACTTTCACCGGTTTGCCAATCTTTGTCCCTTTAAGCACTTCATTCATAATCTGTTTGATCCCAAATTTAAATCAAAGGCACCCTAAAAAGGTTTTAATCGCTAATCACACATAAACCAAATAAATTTGGAGCTCGTTAATTGACGTATGATAATAATAATAATAATAATAATTAATAAATAATAATAATAATAATTAATAATAATAATAATTAAATAATAATAATAATATAATAATAGATTATTTTTATTATTATTATGTATGATTATTATTATTATTATGTTATTATTTATTTAATTAGATTAATTATTATTATTATTATTATTATTTTTCTATTCATTATATTATTATTATTATTATTATTATTATTATTCATTATTATTATCCACTTTTACTATTTTTATATTTTTACTATTATTTATTATATATTATTATTATTATATATTATTATTATTATATCTATATTATATTATTATTATTATTACTATCCATTATTTTATATTAGAATATATTAATAGGTATCTATATATATATTCATATATTCCATATATATATATCATTACCTAGGAGATATTTAAAAATATCTTTATAGATAACTATAATATAGCTTCTCGGAGATATATAAAAAAAATAATAAAAATTATATTATATATATAAGTTATATAATATATATATATAATAATATAATATTATAATATATATATAATAATATACTAAATTCTTTAAATATATCATATATATATTATAGAAGATTATATTTAGAGCTATATATATATATATTCATAATATTAATACGACAAATTATTTAGATAGAGCGCAAATACGCAATTTATTTAGATTAGAGCGCAAATGTTGGCGCTTTGCGCTCTTAAAGAAACGTTGGATGAGCGCAAATGCAATAAGCGCACATTTTTTGAGAATTCGCGCACAATACTCCAAAAGCGCAGCCCTCGTTTTTACCCTAAAGCGCAAAATTGCGTTTTGCCGTCTTTTAACTGGAATTTGGCGGTCCCAAGCCTACCGCTTTTTCCATTTCTTGTCCGCGCCTCTGCGACGCGCTCTTATAATATCCGGAAATGTAATGGATTATGACTTTAGTTTTTTTTCAAATTTCATTCACCTACTAAATATAATTTTCATAGTATATATATATATAGTATCTTATATATATATACCTAATATATTTATATATATATATATATATTATTATATATACTATAATAATACTTAATAGTAATATTAATTATTATATATCTAATTAATTATATAACTACTTATATAGTTATTATCTAATTAATAATTATTATATATTACTTAACATATACTGTAAATATGCTTAGAAGTAAATAAGCTGTATGAAATCACACAATATTAGAAATAACATGCATACGATACCTGATATATATATTTATATATAATTTAACATATAGTTAGTAAATATATATAATATATAGGGTATAATATATGATTATGGCCACACTATAATGTTTCCATAATATTAATTTTTTAAATTTATCATAGTGATGTTGTATATATACCCTACTATACTCTCCACCCCGATACTTGTAGTGTTTCTAATACATATCAACAATTACAAAAGGTAATGCTACAATACATAAGTAGTACGGTATATATAATAAAATTGTAAATCATACATAATCATCGAATATATATTCTAACATAATTTAATGGCTAAATCATATACAGTATATATATAGTATATATATAGGTGCGGAAATACATGTAAATCTCACATTATATTATTATAAAATATTTGTTATAATATATAATTGTTGTAAAGTTATGTATTATGTGTATTAATTATATATATATCCATACTATATAACTTATATATACTAATATGATATAACTATTATTAATCACTTTATATATTAATATATACATATATGTATATTATATTAAGATAAATACAATATAAGCGAAAATAGAATAGTGAATCAAAAAAAAATTTGTCGGAGTTATATATACCTATAGATACTAGGATATATATAATTAAACAGTCTGCCTGAGTTATTTCCACAACCACCGAAAATGCCCGGGGTTTAAACATATCCGCTATCTCAAGAAAATTATAAGGCCTCTATTCTTCAGAGTTGCGCTATGCTGCCTTGTTATATCCTTTACTATAGAAAGCTCAAACCTTAAAAATAAAATATCATTATTTAATTCCACGGTATACTTAGTATCTATTATTATTATTATAGTGATTATACTTATTAATCCTAATGACTTTATTACTTATTACACAGCTAAGAAACCATAACTTTTTAATTGTTATAAGTAGTAGAACATAATAGTAGTTATAAATCTCAGGGCCAAATCTTAGAATCCAGCTTGGTATTTTCTCAGCAGGTTTTATTGTTCGCATTTAGTCCAAGAGATATAATTATTATTATTATTTGTACTACTTAAATATTATTCTTACTTATTATTAAGTTATCTATTGATTATTGTGTTAATTGTATGTCCTATGTAACAACCTCAGAGCACGACTCATCTATCAATAACGTCAGCCTATATTATTGTCACTCAAAATTATTCGTGTAAGATTTTTAAGAGATCAATGAAAGAGTAATATTAGAATATCCAATGTCTCGGAAAATCTCCGCCTTGCCTAAGTCATTCCATTAATATTAGTGAGTGTAATGTAAAGATGTTATCCCTGTTTGTGAACCTCATGTCGAGTTGTATATAAGGAGCTCAGAAAGTACAGTGCGGGTAAACGGGACGCTAACAGAATTGTGTTTGTTGGAATAGCGCAAAAAGTCCATAAATAATAACGATAGTTTGAACTTTAAATCTTTTCTAATATGCTGGGCTTTCCTAGTGGATAACGTTACTGTCGAGCGAAATTTAATATTCTATTTCAACTTTCAATAGCAAAAAAAAACCTGATCAATAGTAACCGCTAACAACCTAAACAGATATTCTATGTGAAATTAGCAATTATCTAGTATTCATATCATAAATATCTTTCAACAATAAATGTGAAGAGCAACATAAATATTCGGAACCTAAACGAAATTCAATCTTCACAAAAGTAACCCACTCTGATAATATAATCTTTATTTTAGTCTTTTTCAAATTCAGATTAAAAGATTTTGTTTTTAAATTTAAAAAAATCCATAAATAATCTACAGATGAGAAGTAACAAATTTTTACGATAATGATGAAAAGTAATTGAAAAACTCCACATCCAAAACAATATCAAAATATTAAAATGGTAGGTGGACATCATTTATCCATGATAAGCTGCTACTTATTATTGGGGGGTCTCTAGCCGGAGAATCGGTAGAAAGGCTTTCGATCAATCTCTGATTAAATTAAGAGTCGAAAGACCTTTCGCATCAATGCTCCTGAAGTAAATAAGGAGGTGTAGTAAAAAAAAAATGATCCATTATATCTGCAGCCTTGCGAAGTACTCTTTCAACCAGAACACTCAATATAAAAATTTACTTGTAATGTCAAACTCGGCCTATAAACTTTACATGCGCTAATTCTGAAAAGACTATTGCCTCTAATATTAATACCAAATAATATAAAAATTAATATATTAATTTGCGGTACCAGAGGTCATTGCTCTTTGTCCTGCGTCTCTAAAATCAAAATGATGATATTTGCGATATTGAGAGAGATTAAACAAAAGAAAATTTCGAGTATATTTATGGAAATTGTATACTTCTCTAAATAAATTTAAAAAATGTTTCAATTAAATTATTTAATTATATATTATTATTTTATTATAATTATTATTCATATTATATTATTATTATCTTATTAACTATTATTAATTATTAAGTATTTTTATTATTATTATGATATCTACATTATCATCTTAATATCATTATTTGTATAAATATACTCACACTATTATAATTTTTCGAACTTATTATCATTTTTAATATTATTATTAATTATTCAAATAATTATATATATATTTTTTTTATTAATATATTAATATATGAAGTGAAAATTATTTAATTTGCTTATTATTTAATTTTATTAATTCATATTATATATTATTTACTATATATTAATCCTTAATGAGATGTTCAGATAGCAATCTTACCTCAGATAATAGTTCAAATTTGGCTGTGAAGACTGTCAGAGATATGGTCAGAATAGTTAAGGAAATATCCAATTAGTTAATGGAAGATTATTCTATATTTTTGAAGATTGCTTTTTTAAATTAATCCAACTCGTTGGTAAGTTTCGCTTGAATTTTTACATTATCATTTATTTTTAGTTTATTCTTACTGATTGATTTATTATATTATTACTTGTTATATGTATATATATGGTAAGACTTTTGAATCGTTATATATCTATCATTATTCATAATCTTAGCAGTTAGTAGCAGTGCTACGGCTTATTATTATTTATTATCATGATTACAGAATATCTTATTATGATTTAATTATAAATATCATTATCAGTGTATAATAATTAATTTTATTTATTTTTGTTAATTAATTAAATTATTCCTATTTAAATAAGTATAATTTTAATTATTAACTGATTGCTAATTTTTAAATTAATTTTGAAATTAATAATAACATTTTTAAATTATATTAAAAGCTTATTCCTAATTACTTTATTAATAAGTGATATAATTTTTAAAAAAAAAAAAAAGTCCCTGTTGGATTCATTCTCCTACTTTATTCAGTTATTATTGCTATTGCTGGGTCACTGCCATCTTATTTCTAAATTTTATCGGTGTTTAATAATAGCATTTATGTTTATAATTTTATTTATTATTGAGTATTATCATGGTATTATTAATTTCATGTATTATTATATAATTAATTATTATTACCTTATTTTGCAGTTGCAAACACCTGTCCATTTTCTATTTACTGTTACAACTTTGAACGGCGCGTATTTTTGAATATATAAGTAGGTCGTACTTTTATAAATTAAACTTATATGCAATTTATATTTAAAGACCTATATTATAATGTACTTATCTTATCTTTTTCGCTATATATCTTATACTATATTATTATATAATATTATAATACCTCTTAAATATACTCACCATTTACTTGTGTGATAGAGAATAATATGTTTTTAATTAATAAAATATCGTTACGTTATAAGATATGTTGTAAATTATACTTTAATTCTCAATTTATTAAAATGTATAGTTTGATAATAGTAATTTCTATTTTAATATATATTACATATATATAATATAATCTTATTAAAATCTCATATCATCTTTATTAGAATATGATATATATATGTTTTTCCTCCAACTCTTTTTATAAATAACTTTATAATCTAACTTTATTTATCTTCTATTTCCTTAAAAAATTTTCGGAAAGGTTTTCTATTTATATATTTCCATTTCTCTTTCTTTCTACTTTTCTTAATTATGTGCATCTATAGATTGAAGTCATTTACCTTTAATTTTCTACATTATATAAAATTAGTGTTTTGTACTACGTACTAAATAAATTTTCTGACAACATAGATTTGATTTTCTAGTAGAGCTAATCATCAGTTATAATCTAAATATATTTAATAATCAGTTATTTTATTTATAACATTGTTTAAGTAATAAAATATATAGTCCATTTAGCCAGTTTATTTACACCTTTCTCTTCCCTGTCAATATTAGAGCAGTCTATATCTAATTATATTATTAGCTGTGTATCAATAAGTATCATAATTACACATAACGACGTGTATTCATAAATTACATATATACGTAACATTTAATATTATAGTATATATTTACTATATATAATATATATATAGGTTTAATTATTCAATTATAGTCAAGGATCATTTAGGGAATAAGTATGATTATCTTCAAATACTTAATCTGGTATTTCCTTAATCAGTGTATCATTGTATTATTCTGGGATGATGAACTACACTTCATTTTTTGTATTACATCAAAATATCTGATTTGATAAATTCAGGTTCACTTTATGTACCGAATATACCTCTAAACAGTTACTGAGACATGATTTAATAGTGACTAAGGAAAGGGTAATTCACCTGGCTTCCTAAAATTTATGTGAAATTGCGCCGATCTCTTGAGTGAATTTCACAGATTTTGAGCTAATATAGCAGGATCATAGTCACGTTCAGAAACGTCTCATGGTATTTATATCCTAATGCTTCGTGACTTAGAAAATGAAGTCTGATATATATTTTTTGTTTAAACTCTCTCAATATTGTGTTTCCCCCAATCCAGTCTAATATTGTTCTAACATAGTATTTTTTATCTCTTTATATAGATTTTTTTGTTTTTTATTTTTTTACGATTACTTGCAGTCTAACTTGGTCTTCTCTTCCCAATCAATATTCTCATTACTTACTCAACTTTTTTTCTGGACCCCACCCCTTCCTTGCTCCGCCACCATATCTCTGATCTAATTCTTTGGTCCCTTGCCCTTACAATACACTCATGTGGATATCATTTAATATCATTTTTTCTTCTTGAGAACCTAGTCTTTTTCTAATTATTGATTGAATCACACAGTCTTAGTTCACGGGAAAAAAAATGTCCCTTGGCTGTGACCTCGGCGCTCATCTTTGTGTAAATATGTCTATTTTTACTTTAATAGAAGAAACTCGTATGCTTCCAAGAATAATCTCTCGCGTATTATTGTGATCGACAGTTAGAGCATAAAAAAAATAAAATGATTGCTTTGCACAAAATTCTTTTTTTCTAGACTCGAACAAGTCCTATTATAGTTTACCAGTTCATATCCGGTGGTCCTTTTAGTCTACCGGTATTCGGTGCAGTCGTGCCGAACACAAATGATTGGAACTTGTCTGTTAATGTCCAATTCTCTCTGCGTTTCATAAACAATTTTTAGAACTGATCTTCTTTCCTGAGCTTTACCCTCTTCAAGGTTTAGAATACGGTAATTAAAACTCAGAACTAACTATACTGCTATATCTAGTAGTTCCAGGACCGGTATGTTGCACAACTGTTATAATATGCTCTAAATCCAATCACCACTCACTAAGCAACATATATCATCAATATATCACAGACAACACCACCAACAAACACATCTTTTACGACACACACAACACAAAGCGCGCTAGGCGCACGAGTGCATTTACAAATTGCATGTCCCCCTATGCAATCTTATATTTATGTGCAGCTATTTCGGATCAAATGTATTTGTTGCAGTACAACACTTATTTTCTAGTAGAAGAAGAGTCATATATCTATTTTACTCCATATATACATGTATATCTTGGCTTACCGATATTGTTTTTAATCATACAATTTTTGCTATTTGTATAATCGAACTGTTATTATTACGATTCAGTGGCAACAAATTCTAGAGATCTAATGGAGTTACCACGGCAAGCTGAAAAGCATACTATCAATGATGGACAGGATTTATAATTATGAATTAAGACTATCTCATTTCTCAATGATTTTTTATTCATTTGTCTAAAGTGACACCACATATCTGTTGGCTTGATTTTTAAAAAACTTCTATATTCAGATGACTCTTCTTTCTCTCTATGAGAGAAGTTAAACAGATAGCTTTGTAGTTTCTATGTATTCTTCATCTCTAAAATTTGTTATCGTAACCTCCACAGGATCATGATCGGGACTATTGCGGAGAATGATAATATAGATAGACTCACTTAATAAATAATTTAGTAATCAAATTAAAACCTATCTCTTAGCTTTGTAACAATTAAGTTAATAGTTTTATTGACTGTCAAAGCTATATAAAGTTTACATCGACAAATATTATAGTAAAAACAGTGTAATCTTACCTGATGAGGTTGACGTTAATCAGAATTAATTTCAGAATCTTTTTTTGTCTTCAGTTTCTTCTTTATCGTTATTCAACTCAAATTTTCTTTTTTCGTTTATTAAATATTTTATCGAAGGAATCAGTAGACTCAGAATGAATTTCTGCTAGAGGCGATGAAAACCTCACAATAGGGGTAAAGAAGTTCCATATGTTAAATAAAAGTTTTTGCTTCCACGTTAAAATTTATTTGTTTAATCAATTTGTAGTGCATCTAGTGTAGATGAGTGGCCTATAATCAAAGTTATTGTATCAAATCTAAAGAGTTTCTCTACACTCGAAAAATTTTTCTAGATCCATATGCGACTGAAAAATTATACACAAGTAGCGAATTTTCACCTATCTATATTTTTTTTATTGGTGTGAATTAATAGACTTGCTAGTTACCGTGATTTCTGGCTCTCTCTGTCCTCTCTCTCGCTCTCTCCCTCTCTCATCTGTCTGTGTCTCTCTCTCTCTCGATGATGCTCTTTTTTCTCCTCTCGCTCTCTCTCTTCTTCTCTCTCTCTTCTCCTCTTTTCATTCTTCTGCTCGGATCTCTTTTCTTTTCTTCATCTCTTCTTCTTACTTTCTTTTTGTACAGTCTTCTCGTTCTCTGTCCTCTTCTCTCTATTTAGGACTCTTGGTCTTCTTTTCCTGCTTCTTTCCCCTCTGTCCCTACAATGTATCTACTGCAGTTGTAGCTATCTCTCTACATTTTCAGGCTGTCTCCTGAAGCTCTCTGCTCCTTCGGAGTTCATTCTGTTACTTCCTCTGACTTCTTGGTCAACGCTGTCCATGCTTGTCTCTGGGTCTTCGTTTATACAATCAATAATGTACTCTCTTGCAGAGATCAGTCCGTGAGTTCTGGTTCCTTCTTTGTAGTCATAGGGCATCATGTGTTCTCAATTCTCCTCATCTTTCATTCTCGTTACTTTTTCGGTACTCTTCTCGTCTTTCACTATGTCTACTCACCATACCATGAAATTACTCTCTCTCTTCTTCGAGTCGGACACATTATATATGTCTCTGTCTGCTGTCACTTCTTGACACATCTCGTCATCTGTGCTCTGATCAACTCTCTTCTCTAACCGCCATCTGCTAATCTCATTTATCTCTGCTCCTCTTCTCTCGCTCTATACATCAACTCTTTTACTTCTCTCTGTCACTCTACATGCGCTTTTTTGTTCTTATCAAATCAACTCATTCACTCTAATTTTCCACTATTCCTCAATACTCTCCTTAGAATGTTCTCTGGTTCTACTTCTCTGCGTGCTTTCAAATACTCTCAATCTACTTGCTCTCTCTCTCTCTCTTCACTTCACTCATACTCTCTTCTGCAATGCTGTTCTTTTTCTTTTATTTGTCATCTCTCTCTCTCTACTCTTCGTCTCTATCATCTTTACTCTTCCTCAAGCTTCCTCCTCTTATCTCTAAATGTAGTTTTCACAGTTCAATGGCAGTTTATGATAACGTATTTATCCTACTATTCACTGATAAGGAGAGAAAAGGATGATCTGAGTATATGAACACGTAAATTTAAAAAAATATAAAATACTTAATGCTGAAGGTAAAAATAACAGTTTATCATGTATGTTTTTATTTTTAAACGTATCCAGTCTTATGGTTGTTTTTTCTTCCTAGTCTTATATAAAGAAAATAAAATAACAAATGTGAAATTGGCCTTCTGTCTCAGTCTTGGCCGGTGCATTATAAACAGAGGCAAATCGAAAATAAGGTGAAAAAAATTATATTAATATATATACTTGTAAATAAGTTTCCAGTTTACTTGTTTTAAGGAATAAATATGACTTTATATATTATATAATATTATTTATATATAATATATATATTAATATACTATAATAATAATATATTTATATATATATAGTATATATATTATGTAGATAGTATATTATATATATATATATATATATATATATATATATATATATAATATATTATATATAATATATATATATTATATATATAATAATATATATATATATATATATAATTATATATATTTATTTAAATTAAACTAACATAGGTAATATATATATATATTATTATATTGTAGATAAATACTAATCTATCACACAAAGTAATGCTTTGTGCCAGCTGATTGCTTACTATTTTTTTACTCATATATTGGAAATTCTGTGCTCCCACTTAATCTACATAATATGTTCTTCATCACACTCAGATTATTATCACTGTTTACGTAGTTAAACACTCTCTGTCAATTTTTCACTTGTCAATCTGACTGTCGATTTATTAGTGTGCTGTTCCACAAATTGCTTAAATAGTCGGAACGCGTGCCCTTTGCGCTCGATGCGCTATAACTCGACAATGTGTGTTTTCTATATAAAGGGTACAAAGCTAATTATTAAACCTCAGGCTATATTTCTGTCTTTCAATCGTTCAGCCGCCTATTGTAAGGTAACACACCTTGAGGAGGACCGTCAACTATTTTTGTAGTATAAACACCCTCCCCGAGCATGCAAGAGGGTCATGTGTGACCGCTTTCCACTGGACTCGGTAATAATATCAGAGTTTCCTCGGGCTATCGGTGTTCTCCTATAGGTGGTGGGGGGGCGGGAGCCATGCTTACGGGCCATATGCGCTACGGGCGTTGTTATAAGCTCAC
The DNA here is from genome assembly GCA_015478945.1 of Trachelipus rathkii. Lineage (NCBI taxonomy): Eukaryota > Metazoa > Arthropoda > Malacostraca > Isopoda > Trachelipodidae > Trachelipus > Trachelipus rathkii. The sequence goes on along the minus strand of JABUQX010095804.1, from coordinate 3,840 downwards.
ACAGCACTCGAAACGTAGTGCAGTCCAGATTACCTGTAGGAGCTAGGTCTTCAACTGGCAGATTAGGTCTCTCATGGTTAGGTAGGCTTTGCCTATCCGTAGTTTGTTTTTTTTTTCTGTCTTTTTATTCTTAATTATCATCGTATGGTTTCATTGTTATAGTTTATTTTATGTGTGGTCTGGAGTTGGTGTACACTTATTTCTCGTATGATTCCTCCCTTTAATAAGCTGATATAATCATGTTACAAAAAAAGATTTCACGATATCGAAATCTTATGAGAACAGCTTGTACAAAGCTAAAGATCGTCAACTTTCGCATACTGTCCCTTAGGTAACTCGCCTAATAGCTTGAAAGGCCGAAAGGCCTCACGTGTATTTGTATTGAAGCCCATGACGAGATGTGTGTTGTACTATCTAGATAGACATCAGTCTTTCCGTCGTTACACACGGATTTTGTCCCTTCATAATCTTGCATAAGTGTCCTCGCTCCAACAAGGAGGAACGGGCAACGTCGATTTATGGGGCCTCCTCCTGCTCCGCCTCCGGATATGGATAACCTACCAGCAATTCCCAAGAATACATCTTTCCTGATATATTTCAATTTACGTTGTCCCATCCAAATCCCTAACTGAACATAGTACCTTACCTAAGCTATGCCCTGGAGACCGTCTTGAATGATTCTGAGCCTCATGAGAAATGACGACCTCTTGGTAAAAGCTACCTCTAAACATCTGAATGAGAGACGGTTATCATTGACTTCTATGGGAGGCATTTCGGTCGTCTTTTGTACCAATGCCTTCCGGACCTCATTAAAGGATTCAATTTTTGCCATAGAAAAACAGATGGAATCCCCCGAAGATATATTGGCACACATGCAGAAAAAAAGGCCATTACTAGTGTATACCACTTCCCTCCCCCCCCAACAAAACTACAGCTAATTCTCCGAATTCTACTTTGGTGGTCTCACTGGTCTACGGAGTGCACCAGTGTGTGTCGAGAAAAGAAACGGTTGTACAAACAGTGCAAATACACCCCTTCATTTTCTAATATGATCATATTTAATTCGGCATCGGCTCGTTCTCGCCGCATTAGATGAAAGCGAGGAAACGGTACTTTCAACAATATGCCTCCACTATTAACTCTCCCATACCGAATACCTCGCTTCAGAAGATGGCTAGGAGAATCTCGCCGACAAAGTCTCCTCCGCAATTGTCATACAATATGGCTCCAATCCGACGGATACTCTTTCGATACCTGGCCCAGTTGCGGACATCCTTGAATTCCGCTTTGGTAGGCGGTTAAATGATTCAACTACTTGGAGGTCTTCCAGAAAACACGTTCATTTTCCAATCCTCCGAATTTCTCTCCCTCACATAAGGGGGATTTTTCTTATAACTGCCTATTTACTCTGGACGAATTTCGTACTGTTATCTACATACAAAGAAGTGGCTCCTGACGCGGATGGTATATCCTATGGCATGATTCGTCATGCCTATTCCTGTGCGCAAGCCTTTTTACTTTATAAAATAGGATTTGGGTTGAAAGTTCATTTCCATCCGTGTGGATGACATCCCTCGTTGTTCTTATTCCAGAACCAGGAAAAGGTTTGCAGATGGTCGACAATCAAAGACCTACCTAGCTAGCGTGTCATTCCTGCAAGAGAGTGGGGAAAATGGTTGCTACGCGCCTCTTCATTCTTGAGACACGGGAGACATTTTCTAATTTTCAATTTGGTTTCGCGGAAAAACTGTTCGATACGCATTGCTATAGATTGATCCATCTGCTCACTCTTTATGACCATAACGTTCGAGAGAGGCTTTTACTCAGCACAATATAACACTTGAGGTTTTCTTCAACTTTGAAAAAGGGTTTGTAACCATCTGGAGAAACGGTATTCTAGAAAAACTTTACTCTTTAAGTGCGCTTTGAGTGCAGCTACTCTTTCTGCAAACTCTTGTGTCGGCAGAGAACCATGGGCCAGGGCCTGTTTGTTGGATAGATCGCTTCCTAAGTACTTTGTACTGGAAAAGGGTTTTCCATAGGGCAGCGTCCTGAACTTCCTGCTATTTACTATGGGCTTTAATGACGTAATTCAAGCACATTCCCACAACAGTAAATGTTCTGTCCTGTTACCGTGGATGATTTGGCCTCATGGGCGCATTTCGAAATTGAGTTGGCCTTTTGTGGATGGTAGACTGATGAACTCTGCTCATCATAAATATTGCAGGCAGTTTCCACTTTCACACAAAGACCACTAGCGCTATTGTTCGCGAAGATGGACCAGAATGGGTTCCATCAGTACTACGCAACCCCCCGAGAATGTCAGCCTCCGTTTTGATCTTATGGGTTGCTCATACCAGTTAACACACTCGTCTCAATTTCTCGGATATAACATAGCGGAACGAACATGTTTCTTACTACGTCGCATATCCGTCTCGCTGAATAAACAGACATTGCCCATGGGATCCCTGTGCGATTTGTTTCGTCTAGCGCTGCACGTCTGCTAAATGGGGTGGGCTGACAGCCTTCATATAGACTCAAAGAGTTGGAACTATGAGTCGACATATGCCGAGACTAGCTCCCTCATTACTACATCTCTTGATGGCCCTGCAATAATTCGTGGGGCATTATACGCATCTCGAGTGAGCGCTTTTCGTTCCACTCCGAGGTCAGCCGTCTGGAGGGAGAAGCGAGCACAATGCTCTTCTCTCTTTGGTCGCGGATGCACTGAGAGGCTGTGTAGGTTTTCATTACGGCTGTCTGAAGGATTCGGCCATATCGCATCTCCTCAACCTTTACCGGTGCGGTTGCGAAGGGCTCGTCCTTGCTGGTCGTCTTGCAGTTGCGGTGTCTGGTATCCTCACCCGTCTCAATATACCCCTGCTTAATGTCCTATTTACGTTCAATCATAGACTCGTATAATTTCTCATCTCCACAGTTCTGTTTAGAGTTATCCAAACTTACTAAGTCCCTTCACCATCAAGACCATTTAAAGCTGCCTCCTCTCCCACTTGTAACGATCCACACAGACGGATCGAGATCTAGGGAGAGTGTTGGCGCCTCGGCTGTGTTTTCGGGCCACATAGTTTCTCATACGCTCCCTTTTCATTCATCAGCTTTTACAGGGCGTAAGATTACGTCTGCTTCGGCTGCAATCTGAGGATCATCCACATTAGTCATCTTTTCTGATTCTCGTAGCGCACTTTTGACATTACAGGATCTGAGCACAAAAAAAACCTTCTCCTTACCTCGCCCATACCCGACATATATCTTTAACACTGCTGGATCCCTTCTCATATCGCAATTCCGAGCAATGAACAGGCTGATCGACATGCTAATCTTTCCTCTAAGACTCACAGTAGCAGCTCTGAATTTCTTCCTAATGCTTTGAAAAGAAAGAAAGCACTACCTTCCTTCATCCGATTACCTCCCCCTCATAGGTGGGTTTCGATCATCCTGGCAGAAGTGCTGGGAACCTAATAGTCGTGGGAAGAAACTCCGCCTCATAAAATCATCCCTTCGGGTGTGGCCTTCATCTTGCCGCCGTCAACGTCACCAGGAAGTTGCATTGACCCCGTCTTCGCATCGATAAATTAAATTTTACTCATAGATGTCCAAAGAACCCCCTCCTACGTGTTAATTTTGTAAACTCTACACCCACAACTATTCGGCATTTTCATAGATTACCCTGCACTCTTCATTATCAACCAAAAGTTTTTCCCCTCTCCTATGTCCCAGACCACCTGATTAACGTCTGCGATATCTCCTAGCAGACTCCTCCCCCCTCCCCCATCTTTTCACGAACTAAGTCTTTTCTATAGGATTTAAAGTTTTCTTCCC
>JABUQX010095803.1:27500-40768 GCA_015478945.1 Trachelipus rathkii | reverse complement strand
TCAACCATAATAAAAGTACATCAAAAGATAACTTAAGAAGCCGTATAGGGCCTGATCTAGGACTGTCCCATCAACCGCAATAATTAATTAATAATTAAAATAATAATTAATGAAGCCCATTGAACCCTTCCTTAATGTCCCCAGTCAACTCATAATAAATAAGTAATAATACTGAAAGAAAGCGCATGGTCCTTCAGTCAACCAATAAAATAATAATGAAGAAGCCGCATTGGCCCTAAACTGTCCAAGTCAACCAATACATAAATAATAAATAAAAATAATACTTAAAGAAGCCGCATGCCTATCTAGACGTCCCAAGGTCTATCAATAATAACCAATTAATTAAAAATAATAATTAAGCCACATTGATCCTCTAGAATCTCCCAGTCAACTCATTATAAATAAGATAGTATTTAAAGAATCCACATTCCTTTTTAGACTGCCCAGCGACCAAGTAAAAATAATAATTGAGAAGCCACATTGGTCCCTCTAGAATGTCCCAGCCACCCATAAAAATTAAGAATTGATTAATTAATAATAATATGATAATTAATGAAGAGTAATTTATAATTAAGGCACCAACATGGCCTACCTTAACTTCCGTCAAACCAAAACAAAATTAATAATTAAGAAAACTTAAAATATATGAAATCCCCTCTAGAATGTCCAGTCAATCCATAATAATTATTAAATAAGAATAATAATTCAAAAAGCCGATGGCCTATCTAGACTGTCCATTCCAACCCATAATAATTAATAATCAAGAATAATTTATTCTTAATTATTTAATTGGTGGAATGACTGGGACAGGTTAGATAGACCCATGCGGATCTGAATTATTCATATTTTATTATAATTAACTTGTTTGAGTTGACTGGACAGTCTAGGTAGGCCCATGTGCTTCTTAATTATAAATCACTATTTCCATTTTAATTATCTGATATGATATATTAAGAATGATTGTTCTAATTTTAATTATGGCAGTATGACTGGGACGTTTATAGGAGGGCCATGCCTTCTCAATATAATTTTTATGGGTTGCATCTGGGACAGTCCCTAAAAAAACCATGCGGCTCTTAAGTATTAGCTATTTATTATGAGTTGATTTTGACATTCAAGATTGGATCAATGTGGCTTCTTAATTACTATTTTTTAAATATAATTATTATTGGATTCTGACAGTCTAGATAGGCCCATGCTGCTTCTTAAGTTTTATTTCTGTATTTAATGATTTAATTAGGTTGACTGGGACATTTATGCTTTTCGATGCATTAAGTATTTAATTTTTATTTGAATTCTGTGTGCACTTTAATCCTAGTCTGCCCTTGACCTCGTCTTTCAACCTAGCAGTCAGCAGTTAGACGGCGTTTTCTCCGAGTCAACCCTATCAATTCCCGCGTCTCACATCGACAGGACCATGCTAAAGCTTCATACACGAGCCATTCTCTACTCGCGGCCATTCGCAGTCGGACCACATAACCGCTGAGTGCGCATCCGCACGAACCGGGCCACGAACTTGACTCAGATAGCTTATACGATTACCGATGCGTGCCTCAAGAACAATATCTACGTCTGACGTACCACCTACACACATATAGCTTGCCAAAGCTCCATGCTTAGGAAACATTATTCTCTGAGTCGCCCGATTCTAGAGCGCGGCAATGCGGCTTCTCCTTAATTATTATTTTTTAAATTATATTTATTTCGGTCGACTGGGACAGTCTAAGAGTAACCCCCATACGGCCTCTTATAGTATTTATTCTTATTTATATTCATTAGGTGGAGCGTTGACTGGACATTCTAGAGCGGGCAATGAGGTCTTCTTAGATATTAATTATTGGTTGATAGGATAAATAAGATCAGTTCCTAAATAAGGAACTTATGCGGCTTCTTAAGTACTATTCTGCTATATATTATGGGTTGACGGACACTCTAAGCCAGATTAATGCAGCTTGCTTAATATTATTCTTCAATTATTAATTATTATAGGTCGTGAACTGGAACAGTCTAGAATAGCCCATGCAGACCTTCCTGAAATTATATTCTATTAATTAAATAATAGATGACTGGCGACATATCCTAGAGGGCCAATGTCCGGCCGATACCTTTTAATTATTAATTATTGTTGGCTGACTGGGACAGTCTAGTAGGCCATTAAGCCTCTAATTATAATTACAATTCATTAATTACATTATATATTAAAAAATAAAAAATATATCTTAATTCCTAATGTTATATGGGTGGAATGAGGGTCGACTAATAGATTGGATTCGCATCTTACTTACTGTATCTTGATATATATATAATTATATAAATATATATCTATATATAGAGTATATATATAATAGTATATATATATAATATATATATATATAATATATATATAATAATATATATATATAATATACTTATATATATATATAAGATATTATATATTAATATATATATATTATATATAATATAACAGAGACCGTGATTTCAAACTCCCTGGACAAACTCGGAGGGCTGATAGACCAAACGATAAGGAACATTTATTGTTAAAAAACCTATGTTGTATGACGCTTCAAAGTTACGGACGATTGAAGGTAAACTAGTTTATGTTGTGTGACGGCGTCCGCGTATGTAGGTTACGACGATTTAGGTACTCAATTTAATGTATTGATGCGTGCATCCTGCTGTACATTGTACTGCTACACGTCCTTCCGGAAAACACGTCGGCAATACCCTTTACCTTGCCCTAATTCATCAGTGATTCAGTACAGTCGTAGGCATTGAATTACGACGCATGGCAGCACTACAGCGTCTTCCGAGTTAACCACAATGATAAAGTTTACCGGTGCGGCAACGGAAATGGAACGAACTCACTGGCTCACCTCATGTACCCTGGAGAACGGTTCACCACAGACCAATCAACCACACCACCACAATGTATTGCGTCGCTTCATCAGCGCCTTCGATGATTAAGATCCCTAGTTTGTCCCCGGTGTCATGTGTGAAGAACCCTGTTCCTCGAACTACAAGAGGACTCCTAGCTCGAATTGAACGAAGGGAGGTTGGAGTGTGTGCGGTTGAGGGGAGAGGTCGCAGACGAGCCCACGCGTGACTAGCACGTACCTGCGCGCCATTGTCCATGCCCCTAGTGGGGTTTCAAATCAGTCGTCTGTGGTTCGGGTCTGGCAAGAGCAAAGCCTCCATGCATAGCATACCCACCACAGAAAAGATACCAAGGACTTCGGAGCCAAACGACTTCGCACCCCGTGTTATGTGTGCGATTGTGTGTGTGTGGTCGTGTGTGTGTGTGAGTGCGGGTTTCCTGCAACGGAGCATCGATAATCTGCCTTTCCTGTCACATGTCTTTGTTTAGATGAGAGGCAGATTGGCTTCACACAGAGTCGATGGCTAACTTCAACCAGTCAGAAACAGCCAACACTAGGATTGGAGAACACACCGCACGCAACTAGTTCCATCAGCAGTTCACCAGCAGAAATTTACGCGTACAACATCTGGGGTGGAATTTCGGGATTATTTGCTGGACCTGTTATCATGCCACACTTTGGTATGGACCTGTAAGTGGGTCTTATGCAGCGAGATCGATCCTGTGTGTCGTTTTTTTCCTCAAGATTCATCCCTATACCGGCAGCTTGATCAGCACACACTCTATCACGGTCTCGTTTACCGCCCGCTCGTGCTTGCAACTGAGCTTACTCTCAGAACACGCTCCGCAGCTCATTTCCCCGATGGTAACGACATGACCCCCGCGACCCGCACGAGACATGTGTTATCCAACATGATGGCGCTACCAGCGCACTTCAGCCACCAAATTCACCGGGCGCATCTGAACAGATGTCTACCACTGACAAGAGGATAGGGGCGCCGGCGAAGGACCTGTTGCGTGGGCCTGCTAACGATTCACCCGATTTCCTCACCGCCCCATAACGATTATTTGTCTTTTAAGAGACGGGCATGTGAGAAGAGTGTTGTGTACATAACCCACTTGTTGTCCGTCTATACACCAGCACCAACGAGGAACTGATTACCGATATCACTGCGTATGCATCAACTAATATCAGACACAGTTCACGAGAGGGCAGGCTTGCGGATAGAGCGACAGCAGGTCACTGCAATGAAACGAATGTAATCAGTTACAGGGCAGAAAACTTTGAACACCTGTAATTTTCCAATAAAATGATTTCATAACAAACTACCATTGTTTTGCTTTACAACCTCGCTTCAAAACACATACGTGGTTTAACCAAAATATCCTTATTGTACCCTCTATCAACCCCGGAGTACACAGGATGTACGAAACGCACACATGGCCTATCTGTTTGCTTTACAACCTCACGTCAAAACACATACGTTGGGATTTATTTAGTTTTTTAGAAAAAAAATCAATTTTTTGATTTTTTTGATTTATTGATTTTTTTGATTTTTCAGATTTGTGATGCGTGGTTTAAACTTTCTAGATTTTTTTTTTCAGTTTTACATATTTATTGTAAATCGGTTTTAGCATTTTAATATTTACGTTTTTTAGTGAGTAAACTATTATCTGATTTCAACTTTCGTTTTGTGTCTGTCTGTTTTTGTCTTGTTAATTTTTTGTTGTTGTGGTTGTGTCGTGTGCGTGTGTCATGCAATTTCACAGACGCGGGCTTTTCGTATCACTTTATCAACACCGCCGGCTTACTCTCTAACTCTTGCATCCGTGGAAAATACCACCTACTCAATTTCTAACCCTAACCCTTTGCTCTTGTCTGGAGCGACACAGATAAGCTAAGATTCATCCTCTTAACTCGTGTTAATATATCTAACTATAACTATTTCATAATTTACCCGTCCTAAAGGGTTGGATATGTCCTATGTTAACTAAACACTCCTGGTAACAAGTCTCGAGAATCTCGAATTTCCTAACTTCGATGTTCTGTGGCTTAAAAATCTTTCTTCCTTCTACTACGATAATCTTGTGCTTCTGCTCTCCTAATGAAACAGATTTTCACGCCTTTTGTGATATCTACTACTTCTCACGAGACGGTTTATATCTTCTCATCCAAATACTGAGTCCTCTATTTATTAGGGGGATTTCAATGTACACAACACTGAAGGGTTGGGTCCTCTCATACTATTATGGGAGGCCAATCCATTTTAGCCATTCTCAGAACGATCTGGAGCAACTAATTAAGTAACCCACACACATTCCGATTCGTCCCAAACCAAAGTCTTGAACCACTTGACGTTTATGTTTCACACTAGCCTTCTCTCTATAAATACACCACCTTCGATTCCTTTGGTAAATCTGACCACAACCTTATACTCTTAATTTTAATACTTTTCTCTCCAACAGCTCCATCCATGCCCTACGCGTTTTTTTCTGGCCACTTTGATCGGGCAGATTGGGGGGCCTTGCGTTGCTTCTAGCGCTACTATCGACCTGTGCACTTCGTTCACTTCCTGCTACGAGAGTGTGCCCTCACGGTGGGAGCTGTAATCGTTGATGGGATGAAGGTTCATCCTTCTTCGACTAATCTTTCTCTCCTCATGAATCCATGCGTTCGATCGGCTTGTTCTCTGCGCCATTCAGGCTAGAACAGTGGCGTATCAGGAGTGGAAAAAATTCTCGTTTCTCCTATCACTCTTGAGAATTTTCATTCAGCTAGAAATCGTTGCAGGGATTACTCTTCGACGAGCAAAGCGGACTTTAATCAACGGAAAGTGCGCTAACCTCCTTGGTGTCTCCTACTGACAAATCTCTGGCCTCTTGCCAAAAAAACATCTCTAACAACTTCTGGAAATCTGTCTTTCCTCCTCTGATTCGATCTGATGTTCTGTGCTGAATTCTCCAACTGAAAAAGGCCAATCTCTTCGGCCTCCCTATTTTCCTCTAACTCAACAATGGACGATTCGATTCCGGCATCCCTCCTCCTTCTCCTCTCAGGTGTTCCTAGCCTTTGCCTGGATTACATTTGATCGAGTGCATGGGCTCCTGAAATCTAAGAACGTTTAGGAAGGCGGGTGGCTCGGATGGCATCCCTCCCCGAGTTTTGAGGGGAGTGTGTTCCGTGCTATCCCCGCCCTCGGGTTCAACTATATTCTCTATGTCTCAATACTAACACTTTCCCTCAGTGGTTGGAAGCACGCACATGTCCAAACCTGTTCCGAAAAAAGGAAGCCGCTTCGACGTGTGCGCGAGAGCGTGAGTCTCACAGCTCTCAGACTTCGTGATAACTCGCCACGTATCTAAGATCTTTGAAACTCTCCAACCTCTACAATTTCTCCTAGATAGTCTAACGTGGCATGTCTTCTGAACTTATCCTCACATCAGACTGATTGCCTATGTTCGCGCGCGTGCACGTGCGAGTGCATCGACTATTCGAGCACACCAGTAAGCTAAGCGTGTGGCGCGATGCGTGTGAGTGAGTGCGTTTTGAACTATTTCTTCTTCGCGAAATCTTTTAGCGTTAAGCAAGTTATTACACTCAGCATCTATTATCAATAAGGCTAATGCCTATGTATATTATCCCTTCACTGCTCTCCAAGCTCCCCCCTCCTTTGGGTTTCCTCATTCTCTTTGCTTTCTTATGTCTATTTTTCTTTCAGATCGCTCAATATCGGCTGTTGTGATGGGCGACTCTTCTTCCTTTTCTGTCAATAGTTGTGTTCCTCAGGTTCTGTATTATCTCCTACTTTCATTCCTGCTTATTCATTAATGATCTTCTCACCAGCACATCTAAACCCATTCACTCATCCGCCGGCGACTCGACCTTCATTCTTTATAACTCACCACAATTCTACGCCTGCTTTTACTTCTAGAATCTTTCCGATTCTACCTAAGCCAGCAGATTATTTTTCTCGCTGATCTGATAGAATTTCCGGGTGGGTCGTGTGAACCTTGTGAAATTCAATCTTTAAAAACTCAACTTCTACAAATCGCCCTCTCTAAGACACCTCAACTTTCCTTAATCTCTTTCGACGGTTCTCTTCGTCTCTCCTGTTGACAATATAAACATCCTTGGCCTTAAACATAAACAAAAAATGTCGTGGAAACCTCACATCACAAACGGTTGCTAGGGCGGCCTCCAAAGAAACGGGAGTTCTGTTTAGACTTGCGAGACTTTTTTTCCTCTTCCCAGTTTCTCCACTATACAAGGCCCTCATCCGCCCTTGTTATGAAGTACTGCTCTCATATCTGGGGGCTCTGGTTTCACGCGGTTTGGATGGCGTCGAGTCAAAGGCCAAAAGGCTTATAAACGTTCTGTACTTTCAGTTCACTTGACCCTCTATCTTGCGGCGCGATATTGGTGCTTTATCTCTTTTCTATAGGTACCGCAGCGGGAGGTGCTCGAGAGAGCTTATCACTCGCGTACCTCCACCTTTACGTCGGCCTCGTAGAACTAGGGGTGCTGTGTTTGCCGCACATGAGTTTTTTGTTTGATGTATGGTAACTCCAGGCTAGTCCGGCGTGCTTCCTTCTTTCCTGCCACATCTGTTCTGTGGAATTCTCTTACCATCTTCTGTGTTTCCTGCTGAATTTAACTCCCCACTTGCAAATGCCTGCGGTCTGTGCTCACTGCGCGTAATTTGCTTTGTTGTTGACGTTGAGGCATGGCAACACCCCCTCCTTGAATAAGGGCTCTGCCCGTGAGTCGGTCGTGACAAACGTAAAAAAAAAAAAAAAAAAAAAAAAAAAATATATATATATATAAAATATTATAATATATATATTATATATATATATATATAATATAATATATATAAATATATATATATTATATATATATATATTATATATTAATATATATATAATATATATATATAGATATCCGGTCGGTGCGGTGCGTGGTGCGCAAAATTTTGGGGCTCGGATGCGCGTGCGCTGTTGAGTTCGCTCTCGGTTGCGGTGCGGTGCGGAGGCGTGCGGTGCGTGCGCATTGCAAAAGAGCCGGTGCGGCGATTGTGGTGCGATGCGGTAAGCTGAGACGGGTGGTGCGTTGCGGTGCTAGCTGCGCCGACGCGTCCCGTACGGACGGTGCGGGCGCAAAATCCGGTGCCGGCCACGACACTAATGATATATATTATTAATATATATATATATATATAATACTATAAAATATATATATATATTAATATACTATATATATTATATAATATATTATATATACTATTATAATATATATAACTAGTACTTATATATGTCAGCATCCCACGAAAAGGCAGGCATTAATAAAAAACTGATAACAGCACACGAAAAATAAATATCAATATTATTAATCAGGACACATGATTACCCCGGGAAATTATTTCACACAAAAAGAGAGAAAAATAACGCGCTTTTAAAAAAACTTTAAAATTTGTTTAAAAAATGGTTGAAAAAATTCCAGTTTTTTTGAGAAATCGAACATGTCGCCGCTTACTAAAAGCACCTGAGCAAACAAAGGTTGCTCAAAGTTGATTTTTTTTTTACAACTAACGCATACCTCCGGAGTAGACAAGAAACGATAGAGAGAGTCGCGGTTTTCGGCCTACCGGGGGACGACCGGGGACTTCGTCCCCCCTCGGTCCCTCCTCGGCTCAAACCCCCTAAAAAAGGATCATAAAAAGAAAAAAAAATTAATATTTTTCTTAAAATCGTAAAAAAAAATTGCTATTTGGCAACTCGAGAACTCGAGAACGATGGATAGAGGTTTCAGGGTCAAATCGGTCAATCAAAGCATACAATGCGAGGTGTAATTATTTTTTATATATTAAGAGTGTTATTAATAAATGATATAGAATAAAATAATTTTTTTTTTTAGGTTTTTTCGATGAATTTACTTCCTGAAATCAAAAGTGTTATTTATTTTCCGGTAGATGTTATAGTTTTCTAGTTACATGCCTGAAATTTTCGGGATGCTGGCCTATATATTGTAATATAAAATTATATAGGAGAGCAATCTACTATATAACTATATAATATATATATATATATATATATATATATATATATACATATATATATATATATATAATATATATATATATATATATATAATATGGACTATACATATCTATAAATATATTGATTAAAAGATACTGGAAGAGTGTACTATTGCGGTGAGTGAGTGAGTGAGTGTGAGATGTAAGACCCTACGGATTTTAAGATAAATGTAATTAATATTATTTTTATATTTAAGTTAGTAAGTTTTTCTTATTTAATGATGCTTTAATATTATTGTTTTATATGTTATTTTTAAGATAATTATTGACTACAGAAAACCTGTTATATATATGTCAATTTCCAGCCAATATTAAGCAACTAGCCAAGGAGCTAAAAGGGAAAGCCTAGCCTTAGATTTCTTTAGTTTGAAGAGCATTGTGGCCTAGTCACATGCTTGTAGTCAGCCTAACTGATTATTAGGTTCTGTCCAGTCTTGCTAGACATACCTGTGTTTACTCTAGCTATGACGAAACCCGTGGACGGCCTAGCCAACCACAACATTGAGCCTAGCTCAATCTTAGATACTATTCGGCCTAGCCGAATAGGTCTAGCCTAGTTATCACGAAACCCGTGGACGGCCTAGCCAGCCACAACGTTGAGCCTAGCTCAACCTGAGGTACTGTTTAGCCTAGCTGAATAGATGTAGCCTAGCTAGATGCACCTGTGTTAGCTTAGCTATCACGAAATCCGTGGAAGGCCTAGCCAGCCACAACATTGAGCCTAGCTCAATCTTAGGTACTGTTTAGCCTAGCTGAATAGGTCTAGCTTAGCTAGACATACCAGTGTTTAGCCTAGCTATCACAAACTTGGAAGGCCTAGCCAACCACAACATTGAGCCTAGCTCAATCCTGTCTGTTAAGCCTAGCTTGACGGATTTCCAGCCTAGCTGGGTTCTGTAGTATTAGTCTAGCTAATACGGTTTCTCTTTGAATGGATAAGAAGCCCGCTCTTGTTATTTTGAGACCTGTAACACCATCGATTCTCCACGCATTACTTCGAAGAGCAAACTGTCCTCAAACCTACGCTACTGTGTGATGTCATTATTTCTTATATGTCTATTTCATTAATAAACAAATCCTTTTATTGATCTTTAATTTATTCCCTGTCACTACCAGCAAATCATATTTCATTGTGTTAAATAATTCTAAGAGTGTTACAAGGTTTATTGTCAAGAAAAGACCAATTACATTATACGAGAGTAGCGTATCGTAAATAAAAAAACACTTAAAGTTGTTTTAGCAATCAAGGGTTTTTTAACAATATATATATATATATATATATATATATATATATATATATATATATATATATATATATATATATATATATATATATATATATATATATATATATATTTATATATACTCTTCTTCATCTCTGCTTAGCAACAACATATATATATATATATATATATATATATATATATATATATATATATATATATATATATATATTCACCTTATTCACCATCCCCTCTGGTAGATCTGTATTGACCTGTCAGGTGTCGCCTCTGCAGAACCTCCTCCAGTGGTTTCTATCTTCGTACATTCTTCTCTCCTCCACATCCACCATAGACACTCCTCTGAAGTTCATCGCATCTTCCACCGCATCCTTCCATCTTTTCTTCGGTCTGCCCGCAGGTCTACGGCCCACTGGCGTCCATTCCAGCATCTTTCTTGGTCCAGTTCCCTCTTCCATTCTCTTGAGGTGTCCATACCATCTCAGTTGATTCTGTTGTATATGTTTAGTTATTGATCCAATTCTCAGCTCTCTCCGTATTTCCTCACTTCTCCGCCTATCTCTCAAGGTAACTCCTTCAATCAATCTCAGCACCCTCATCTCCGCCGCCTCCACTCTTCTCATTTGTGTTGTGTTCAGTGCCCAGCATTCCAATCCGTACACTAGTAATGGTCTCAGTATTGTTTTGTATATCACCATTTTCACTTCTTTTGGTATATCGGTTTCTTTCAGTACTGGGTATAATGCTCCAACGTTCTGAGAGAACTTCTTTATCCTCTCGCCTATCTCTCCTCCCTGACCTCCTTTTCCTTCCATCATCACTCCCAAGTATTTGAATTTATCCACCTGCTGTAGTCCTCTTCCTTCTATATTGATGTTCAGTTCTGTTCTTTCTCTAGCTATTCTCATTACCTCCGTCTTCTCCGTGTTCATCTTCATACCAATTTCTCCCATTTGGGCATCCCATCTGTTCAGCATTTCCTGCAGGTCCGCTCCCTCGCCTGCTATCAATGCTGCATCATCTGCATATAGTAGTGTGTGCTCATTGTCTACCTGTCTACATATTCTCTTCAGTCCGTAATCCATGTATAATATGAATAGCAGGGGCGAGAGCACACTGCCCTGTCTCACTCCTGAACTCACCTCAAACCATCCTTCTTCTCTTACTTCTCCTCTTATCTTATTTCTTGTACTGCAGTACGTACTTTTTATTGCTCTTTTTAATTTTTGTGGTATTTCATACTCTTGTTCGTCCAGTGCTCGCCATAGCTTTTCCCTATCAATCCTATCAAAGGCTTTTTCAAAGTCTACAAACGCCACATCTGCTCCTTTATTCCATTCTATTGTTTTTTCTATCATCATTTTCATGTAGAAGATTGGATCCATTGTACTTTTTCCCGCTCTGAAGCCATACTGCCAACTTCCTAGTTTATCTTCAACTTTGATTCTCAGTCTCCTTTCCAATATTCTTTCGTATATTTTGCTTGCAACATTCAGCAAAGCTATCCCTCTGTAGTTGTTACAAATTCTTTTATCTCCTTTCTTATATATAGGGCAAATCACCGCTCTACTCCATTCGTCAGGTATTCTCTCTTTGTTCCATATCTCATTCAGTAATTCTAGTAGCCATACTTCCACTCCTTCTTCAGTCTTGTATAATTCAGCATTCAGTCCATCGGTTCCTGGGCTTTTTCCATTTCTTAGCGTTTTAATTGCCTCTCTTATTTCCTCCAGCAATATCCCCTCTGTCCTTTCTCCTTCCTCCACCACTTCCCGTTCCCTCTCCATCTGCACCTCCTCAACCTCAAATCTCAACAATTCCTCAAAGTATTCTCTCCATCTTTCCAACACCTCCTCCTCCCCTACCAACGTTTCTCCCTCCTTATTCATTATGACGTGCGTTTCTGGTTCTTTCGAGGTTCTCATACTTTTAGCCAATCCATAGATTAATTTTTTTGTTCCCATCATGTTCTCCTTCAGTTCCGATCCTATTTTTACCCATGATTGCTTCATACTCCTTCTTTTTATCCTTTCTGCAATGTTTCTGGCTTCAACATAATCCAATCTATTTTCTTCAGTTTTTACTTTCATCCATTTCCTGTATGCCCTATTCTTATCAGTTATGGCAGCCTTCACTTCATCGTTCCACCATGCTGTCTTTTTCCTCCTCCCTCTACTTATTCTCTTTTCTCCCAGGACCTCTTTTGCTGTTCCTATCATATATATATATATATATATATATATTTCATCTATTGTTTCTCTCATATTTCCTATTTGCATCTTTCTTCTTTTTAAGGTCTCATCAAATTTCTCCTTCGTTGCCTGGTTCTTTAGTTCTTCTAGCAGATATCTCTTTTTAACTAATTTCCTCGGCTTATCTCTCTCTCCATCTCAGTATCCCAATTACCATCCTGTGGTCCGAATCCAAGGATACGTTCGGTAGGCTCTTCACGTCCATAAATATATTCTTTTTATTGGTCAAAACTAAATCTATCATTGATTTTTCTACGTATCTTTCTAAATCCACACTCCATCTGTACCAGGTCCACTTTTTACTTTCTTCATGTTGGAAGCATGTGTTCATGAAAGTTAATCCGTTTCTCACTGCAAAATCTATCATCAGTTCCCCCTCTTCGTTCCTGTCTCCCACTCCGAAAGCCCCCATGACTCTCTCTTCTCCCTCTCTTCTAGTTCCAATATGTGCATTCAGGTCTCCAATTATGATCTTTGTCTCTCCTCCAATCCTATCGTACAGCAGTTGAAGTTCTTCTCTAAATCTCTCCTTTTCCTCCCTTGGTCTTTCCCTATGTGGGGCGTATGTTTGAATTATACTTAATCTCTCTCCTCTGACCTTCATCGTAATAGCCATCAATCTTTCATTTATCAGTATCGTTTCTGTTATATTCTTGTAGATATCCGGTTTCACTAAGATCGCCACACCGTGTCTTTTTTCTTCTTGCAATCCCTTATATATCAGTACATAGTCTTCATGTATTCTCCTAGTACCCTCTCCCTCGTATCTCGTTTCACACATTCCCATCACGTCCAATCTTCTCTC
>JABUQX010095803.1:20000-22500 GCA_015478945.1 Trachelipus rathkii | reverse complement strand
CAAGATGTGAGTGTAAGAAATGAACCTTTAGGGACATATTACAACCAAGTCTTTGATATGCTTGAATTAATTCGTCAACAAGAGCTCTGTAGTTTTCCAAGCAGACCATTAGAAACTGCCTTAAAACTACTCCAGGCATTCAACTGTATTTCATTCATTGTTTTCTCAAAATCGTTGTCAACCATGAGTTTGCGAATTTGCGGTCCGACAAAGATTCCTTCTTTCACCTTAGCATCACTTAATTTAGGAAACTTGCCTTTTAGAAACTGAAATGCGGGCTGATCATGTTTTAAAGCTTTAGCAAGTTGTTTTATAAGCCCTAACTTAATATGTAGTGGTGGCAGAAGAATTTTTTCCTTTTAGACAAGTGGTTCCCGAATAACGTTGTGAGAACCTGGCTTTAGTACATCACGTGGAGGCCAATCTGAGCGGATATAGTGCTCTGCTTTTGCCCTACTATCCCATTTGCAAAGGAAGCACATATACTTTGTATAGCCAGTTTGGAGTCCATTTAGAAGCACAACTACTTTCAAGTCAGCGCATATAAGCCTTTCATGCTCATTGTAGTGAACTTTGTTTAATATGTAGGCTGTTTTCGTAGGTTTCCTTTAAAATTACAGAATGTGCAATGGGAACTGATGGGAAGATATTACCATTATGCAATAGAATAGCCTTAGTGCTGTATAGTGATGTGTCGATAAACAATCTCCATTCTTCTGGATGGTAGACAATGTCTAAGATCGTTAAACAATCCTTGAATGTTGTTGCAAAAGCACAAGCTATTCTCCATTGAAAAATGTTGCTGTAAAGCATCCGAACGAGGTCTAAATTTTGTAATTCTTACGTCCTTTTTTTGGTAAATATCTTTCTTGAAGCCGAGAAGCAGGTAATTCGTTTTGTTGCTTTGATAATGACAGATCACGTACTAAATCGTTTAAATCGGCCTGACCGAAAAGCCTTGGTTTTGATTCTTCTTGCTCTTCACATGGCTCATCCGATTCCATGTAGTCAAGGTTGTCTGGATAGTCCTCTGAATCAGAGGATAGATGCATCTCTTTAGGCGGTTCAGGAGGTGGAATCTCTTTTGAATGGGGCACTGGACGCATAGCTGATCTCAAGTCAGGGTATACAACACACTTCCCACTCTTCTTGCTGTGACCTGAAGAAAAGAAATCGAAGTAATAACTTTAATATTACAGCTTATAAAAGGTGTATTTTAAAAGGTGTTATATCATACATTTTTTATATTGCTGTTATTATTAATGAGCATCAAAAGCATAAATGATTACATGCAATTAATACCTTTTATATCAACCAAGCAGAAGTAACAGTCTGTTGTGTGATCTTGAGGTTCCCTCCAAACCATTGGAACACCGAATGGCAACTGCTTCTGTGTTCCCTTTAGCCATCTTGACAGCGAACTTGAACAGTTTTTGCAACATATGTGAGGTGCCCACCCCTTATCTTGATCTCCGACTTTGCACTTGAAATACAGGTGATAAAGTTTTTTAACGTGAGAAGTGAGATTTCGCCGATCTCTCTTAATCGTCAAATTTCCACAAACATAACAAAATTGGTTGGGAGAGTTTTTACAAGCTCTTCTAGACATATTAAAGCATTTAGATAAATAGTTACCAACCTGAAAAAAAACATTATAAACAATTAAATTGAATTCAAATATTTTTACAAAATGAGAAATTATATAATTATAATTATATAACTATATTATGAAAATGTCATATTCTGGGGTTCTTTTGTGCATAGAATCCGAATTTGAAATTAGTTTTACGCTATCACATACAGTTTTTATGCAAAATGTTGTTTTTTTTATAATTTAAGGAATTTAATAATTATATTAATTTATTAACATCCTTAAATTATACAAAACTACATTTTCCCAAAAAACTGTATGTGATAGCGAAAAACGAATTTCAAATTCGGATTCTATGCACAAAAG
The DNA here is from genome assembly GCA_015478945.1 of Trachelipus rathkii. Lineage (NCBI taxonomy): Eukaryota > Metazoa > Arthropoda > Malacostraca > Isopoda > Trachelipodidae > Trachelipus > Trachelipus rathkii. The sequence goes on along the minus strand of JABUQX010095803.1, from coordinate 20,543 downwards.
TACCCCAGAATATGATTTTCACATCTTTGCGTAATTTTGGCTGTAGGACAGTGTAATCTGTGGATAAAATTCTTGATACCTAAAACTATCAGTTATCCACGTCCACATCCTCAAATATTATAAATTGACATCCATTCCATCTTTAATATATATATATATATATATATATATATATATATATATATATATATATATATATATATATATATATATATATATATATATATATATATATATATATATATATATATATAATCCACCTTCTCCCCCAAGACTGGGGGACTGGGGGTAAGGTGCGTAGCCTGCACTGGAAACAGAAAAGTAATAAAAGATATGACGCAAGTCGAAAAAGAAAGCCCAGCCTTACTTTCCCCTTTATACCTTTTAATGAGAACTTTTCGCAGTCAGATAAGTCCACCCTAGAGCTTCACGGGATCGTGTCGGATAAATCATCTATATCTCTAGTCAATGTAGGGGTTCATCCCTTGGCCCAGGTGGACACAACCATACCCATTCACAAAACCCTGTCATTCACTCCTATTA
>JABUQX010095803.1:7500-10000 GCA_015478945.1 Trachelipus rathkii | reverse complement strand
TAACTATCCACCCATCCATCAACCTATCTATCTATCTATCTATCTATCTATCTATCTATCTATCTATCTATCTATAAAATCTATCTATCTATCTATCTATCTATCTATCTATCTATCTATCTATCTATCTATCTATCTATCTATCTATCTATCTATCTATCTATCTATCTATCTATCTATCTATCTATCTATCTATCTATCTATCTATCTATCTATCTTATCTATCTATCATGAAGTCACAAAACTGAGAGAGGAAATTAATCACTTGAAAAATCAAAGATTAAAAGATAATAAACTAGCATCTGATATGGTTAGTATTAAAGAAAACTTATTTGAAATTAAAAATGATATAAGGAAACTTAATGAGATAAACGATAAAGATATAAAAATTTCCGGAAGTTGTACTTCGAATGATGAACTTTTAGATCATAATTTAATACTACCTTCAGCACCTCCTGCTTCCCAAATGGATTTAAGCATTGATTCTGAAGAAGTTACTGCTTTAAAAAAATCAAACGTAAATGAAATTATGCTTAAGAAAAGTTGGGCAGAAATTACTTCAAATTCCCTTAATAAGAAAAAGAAATCTGTCTCATCTAAAGGATTTACAGATGCAAAGAAAAATCCTAAAAAAGATTTGGTTTCTAAGGAGACAAATGATCGTCAATTGGAAGATGATAAATATGAAAAAACAAAAAAAATTGGTTTCTAAGGAGACGAATGATCGTCAATTTGAAGACGATATATTTGAGAAATCAAAAGATGATATGTTTACTATTGTGATGTCTCGAAAAAAGAGTAAACAAATAATTTATGGAACTAAAAATTCAAAACCTAATGATAACTTGAGAAGTGCCAAAAGGTTAATGGAATTTTATATTGGCAGATGTGCTTTAAGTGTTAAAAATATTCACTTAGAAGAATTTGTCAAAGATAATTTGGACATAGATTGGTTAAATGTCGAAGAGTTGAATTGCAGGAATCCCTACTCTAAATCCTTTAAAATTACAATTGATGAAGGATTTAAGGAAAAACTTTTAAACGAAGACTTCTGGCCTGCGGGAATAATATGCAGAAATTTTTTTACTAACAGGAAGAAAGGCAACAGCAAATGATGTTTTAAAAGTTTTAAACATATGTATATATTAATATTTATATATGTATATTAATTTTTAAATGTTTTGTTTTACTTTTTAATTTTATTTTACTTCTAAATAATGTACTATGTTTACGAAATAAGGAATTAGAGATAGATAGATAGATAGATAGATAGACAGAAATGGAACATGAAATATTGAGTTAGGTAGATATATACTATCTATCTATCTATCTATCTATCTATCTATCTATCTATCTATCTATCTATCTATCTATCTATCTATCTATCTATCTATCTATCTATCTATCTATCTATCTATCTATCTATCTATCTATCTATCTCTCTATATATCATCTATCCATCTATCTATCTACTATCTATTCTATCTATCTATTTATCAATTTTATCTTAATTTATCTATTTATCTAATCTTTTATCTATTTCTTTATCTATCTATCTATCTATCTAATCTATCTATTCTATCTATCTATCTATCTATCTATCTATCTATCTATCTATCTATCTATCTATCTATCTATCTATCTATCTAAATATGGAATTATTAATTTATTTGATAATGATTTGGGTGCCTTCAAAGTGAGAATAAAATTTGTGCCAAGTAGAGAAGATCTCTTAAGATAACATTGGGGATATGATCTTGTGCTAACTATATTTAATTATGTACTATAGTTTTATATTATGTAATATATTTTTTTATATATAATATATTTTTTAATGTACTTAGAATACGAAATAAATAACTAAAGACTAAAGACTAAAGACTAAAGTATTAAGGCTAAAACTAGAGACTAGAGACTAGAGACCATAGAGACTAGAGACTAGAGACTAGAGACTAGAGATTAGAGATTAGAGACTAAAGACTAAAGACTAAAGACTAAAGACTAAAGACTAAAGACTAAAGACTAAATGACTAACTATCTCTTTATCATCTTTTATTCTATTTTATTATTTTAAAACCTTTTATCTTTTAGTCTTTTAATCTTTTTTATCTTTATCTTTTTATCTCTTTTAATTTAATCTTTTTATCTTTTTTTTTTATTTCTTTAATCTTTTTTTGGCTTCCTTTCTTTTTCTATTCCTATTTATCTTTCTATCTTTCTATTTATTTATGTAACTATTTATCTATCCATCTATCTATACATCACTTGCACTCCGAAATTAAATTGTTGTTTGAAAACCCTTAGAGTTTTAGAACAATTTAACTTATTTCCCTGAAAGATATATTTATTTCATATGAAAGCGTTTATATAATATATATATATATATATATATATATATATATAATATTATATATATATATATATAATAATAAGGTAGAGACATTATTAAATACGATATATATATATATATATATATATATATATATATATATAGGTAGAA
>JABUQX010095801.1:65000-66942 GCA_015478945.1 Trachelipus rathkii | reverse complement strand
CCCTAGGCACCTCCCAAACACCTAAAAAGGCCAACACCAAGTGATATACGTAAATACAATCAATCAGGAAAGATTTATCGTAGGTTATATACATTGATCCAAAGTAACAAGTGAGCACAGTTGTCACGTTGGCATGAATGGAATACTACTCGCCATGAAGACGGGTGGAATAAGGCTAATAATTAATAATAAATAAAGATTAAGATAAAAATATTGTGCCATTCTTGATTAATATTCAATATACAGTATATATTATAATATAATATATATTATATATATATACTGTATATATCCCCTACTCAAATATATATATATATATAATATATATATATATATATATATTAATATATATAATATATATATAGTATATATAAATTATATGATAAATATATTTATATATATATATAATATATATATATATTAATATTATATATATATATATAATATATATATATATATAGTATATACATATATATACACAAATATAATAAAATATAAACATATATAATTAATACATAATAATAAAATATAAAAAATGATATTATATAACCCACACTCCAGCAATATTTATTTATTCCTAACCCCCTCCGAACCCCCTCAATAAGCTGGCACTACTCACATCTCCGAAGCTTCCTCATTCATTATACGCCCACTCCACTCACTCAGGACAAGGAGGAACACACTTCAACCCGTTAAAAACACTTTATTTTCAAATAAAATCAAGTAGGTAACATAAGTAGAATTTTAATGTTGTTTAAATGTTTGACTCCTCAAAAGTGTAATGCTTTGAATAACCGCATGATAATATATTTATTCTTGTAACATATATGATTAAAGTAATTATCTACTTAATTCTCTCTTACCTCTTACTAATATTACGGTAAAATCAGATTTCTTTAACAGTTATTTTTCTTTTTTTTTTAACCTAAGGCAATCGGTATAGTTTGTCACTCAAATACATTAAAGAAAAATGGATAAGTAAATTAAATGTTAAATGTAAGTTTTAAAACACTTCACACACATGCGTATACTTTTTACATTTGTAACAGCAACTCATGATATATTATGAACATAAAAAAAAGATGTTTAGACTTTTGCACCTGTTTAACAGCTCTTAATCTAATTCATACTATATTATCAAATTCACTTAATTCCATTATTTATAATTATATTATGTAAGTTATCTAACTTTTTATTATTAAAAAAGAAATTCTCTTAATTTAATTTACTCACTTGAAATATATATATATACTATATCGATACCTTATTAAGTTTTCATGAGAGTGTAGGAGTTTATATCCGTTCAATACAAAAATATAATTTACAATACTTTCATGTACATAATTACCTATATAATATATAATATATACTGCAAATACGCAAGTCGTACTAGAGTTGTATGAGACTAGTAATAGTATACATAATATATATTCAGAGTATTAAGAATGTACTAAGTAAAACTTATGTTTGTTTAAATTAATCGAGTTGATCTCTAAATTATTAAAAGTAACTGGGTTAATATTTTGCTTCCATCCCTGTTAGATAATTTTGTCTTTTTATATATATTCTATATATAGAGATGTACTGTTTTTACCAAAGTAAATTTTGGTTTAACATTGTTTCATAGCTCATATCCAGTCGTAACCGTATAACTACTCGTTCTTCTATTTAAATCAATAACCTCAAAGTCTACTAGCGATAAAAATAGCACATAACGCTATCATAATATATATGTATACACAAATATAAACTAGGTAATATTTTATAATAATATATATATAATTAATCTAAATAGTTATGAATCTTAGTTTTAATATATTAAGCAGTTTCAGAGCGTAGTGTTTTTCATTATCACGAAACGTGATTCGGCTAATTTATTCATAGACATCACGATCAAGGAATTTAATCTGCAGCAGATATGATGATACTCAGGTGAGAGATA
>JABUQX010095801.1:55000-57500 GCA_015478945.1 Trachelipus rathkii | reverse complement strand
ATGTTTTACTGCTTTAACTCATGTTTTACTGCTTTAACTCATTTCTTTACTGCTTTAACTCATTATTTATTAACATTTGTTTTTTATTTTGTTTAATACTTTTTTATTTTATTTTTATTATTATTTTTATTATTATTTTATTTTTATTATTTTCTTTTATTCATTATTTTTAATTATTTTTTATTATACTTAGTGTTATTTACTTCATGCCTATTGTTATTATTATTTAGAACACACACACACACACACCAAACACACACACAACACACACACGACACACCACACAACACACACACACACACCCACTCACTTACAACACATAACGTATAATTTATTAAAACATTTTGTTTTAATTAAGTTCGTACATTTATATTACTCATTCAAATATAACTAAAATTATTTCAAAGTTTCTTAAAACTTCTATAATAAATCAATCATTATCTTTGGAACAAAGAATTTATAATTAACTGTTAATACTTTTTGGCTTTATAAATTTTATAACTATCAAGTTTTAAATAACTTTTACTAAAATTTTAGTGAAATTTTATTAAAACATATATTTTACGCTCCTTAAAGCAATAATTCAGTAAATCAGTAAGCGCCCAGCCCCTAAGCACCCCTCTACATCAAGCTATGCCACGTTATGTTCTAATGACTTACTGCTTTACATCATCTTTAGCCATGGTAATAAGTTCTTGCTCTGCTAACATAACATGGATTTTATTAAAATCATTCTAAGTTTTTATTTAAAAATAACAATTATTCACTTACATTTATATTATTCGCTCGATGTTAACTAAAAATATTTCAAAGTTTTTTAAATATTTCGGGTTTTCTTTATTATTATTATTATTATCTATGTACATTGACATTCCATCACGAGAAACAACAACCCGCACTCGTTACAGATACGAAACTGACTCTCTCTGTAAAATGTGTTGTAAATAACTACTTTAGGCCTAAATTTAGGATAATCCTTTTGTATCCCGGGGCGATTTAAGCCTAATTCCAGGTCAAAATATATTTCAAACTGACCTTTTTCTGTAAAATGTGGTGCAATAACTACGTTAGGCCTAAATTTAGGCCTAAATTTAGGATAAGCCTTTTTGTAGACGGGCTAATTTAATCCTAATACCAGGTCAAAGGTAATTCCGGTATAGACAAGAATCATTATTTATTTATTTTTATAAAATATATTTTTAAAACTGAATCATGTTGGATCGGTAAGATCCTTAAGCAGGTAGAAGGAAATGTTTTCCTTACTTGTGATTGGTGCGGGGTAGTTTTCCCCTAGTTCATAAGCTAACCACCAGGGCTCAGCATGAGCCCACCGCAAAGGCAGCCAACCCCGCACCCGCTGGTGCGTCCGTCGCCGTCCCGCCCACGCATGCGCCCCGCAAGGCAGCAATATTCCCGCGTACTCGCCCGCCGTTAGTGTATTTTACTTCAGGCCTTTTTATTATTATTATTAGGAACAACATACACACACACGCACACACACACACAGCACACACACACACACACACATATACGTAATAATTTATTAAAACATTTTTTTTTTATTTTATTATTATACTTCATGCTATTGTGTTATTATTTAGAACCACAACACACACACCCCACACACGTACACCACACACACACACACACACACGCACACTCAATACTGACACATATAACGTATAATTTATTAAAACATTTTATTTTATTTTATTGTTATACTTAGTGTTATTTACTTCATGACTATTGTTATTATTATTTATCTTAGAACACAACATACACACAACACCACACACACACACACACAAACACACACGTACACACTTAACACATACGCACTCCCCCACTCGAATATTTTGATACCTCACCTTTGATGCTCAGCTTTTGTGCCTCAACTTTGGATGCCTCAGTTTTTGATACGATCTACCTCAATTTTGATGCCTCAGCTTTTGATGCTCAACTTTGATGCCTCAGCCCTTTTGATGCCTCAGCTTTTGATACCTCAACTTTAAAACTTAGCTTTGGTACCTCAGCTTTGGTGGTTCACTTGATGACTCATCTTTGATGGCGCCATCTTTGATACCACCTATATTGATGATTCACCTATATTCGATGATTCATTTTATAACACTACACTTACCATAGACACTTACACTTATACACACATACACTATGTCACTTATACACACACATTGCGCACATACCATAGATCACTTACGCTCACCCATAGACACTTACACTCACAACTGCACCCCAATATATATATATATATATTATATATATATATATATATATATATATATTATATATATATATAAATTATATTATATATATATATATATATATTATATATATATATTATTATATATATATATATATATATATATTATATATATAATATAATATATATATATATTTTATTCGAGCGGAAATATTGCGCCTGCGGGCGCCAGCGGCTGGCGTGAACGCGGAAATATTGCGCCTGCGGGCGCATGCGGCG
>JABUQX010095801.1:40000-50000 GCA_015478945.1 Trachelipus rathkii | reverse complement strand
CCTATCTACAGCTTAGCAGTTTTAGTCTGTTTTAGAGATGGCATATGGTATCTTCTGCGTGTGCCGTTGCAACTCCTTCAGGCGCTTGCGAAGGCGAATCTGCAGCTGGAGTGGATAAAATGCAGTCGGGGCTGCGTATTGGAAGACAACAAACAACGACTTACGTTATTTTTGTGACGCAGGTCACCTTCGAAATTTGTCTGAGGAGGACGTTCGGAATCTCTCTTTGTTGCGGGACACTAAACTCTGCGAGGGCGGCGAGATTTAGAGAGGAAGACCTTCAGGCACATTACAGCGCACATGGGCGAAACTAAGAGTTAAAAATATATTATCAGCGACGATGACGCATGAAACACGTATTGATATTTTCTTGCGTAGTTTCATAAACACCTGGATGCGATAGAGCAAATTTACAGACGATAACGGTAATTTGGCGCATGTCATTAAACCTTGAGCGTGAGGTTAACCCAAGAGAGAAATATTTTATATAAAAAGAAGAATGAGTACGGGACGAACGTCAATTACTTGGGTGAGTTAATCTGGGGCTACATTATTAAAAAAAAATAAAAAAAATTTAACACTAAAAAAAAACGCATGAAGGTAGCGAGTAAAGAGATCTAGTACCAACCTGAGGTTAGCGATTGTGCTTCTCAAGTTATCACGACCATGGTCAGAAGTGGGTCATTGTTTCATAAGTGATCTACTGTAAATAAGATCGTGAAATACTTTAAACTCGACCAACAATGTTGTTATGGACTAACTTATAGGTAATGATATCCTCTCTTTTAATGACTAAGGTAAGTATAAATAGGTTAAATATGTATTTTTTATCATATCATTTGGTTAGATATGGTTACTCCGTATAGTGGATTAATGTTATATATATTTACCTCACCCTATGATTTCAATATAATACCACATATACTAATATATGTAGTAGCTTCTCACAAGACAGAGTCCCATACACCGCTAAAGGCTCATAGTCCAAACTACTACCTATTATATATATAAATAGACATACTATATATATATATAATACCGCTTGAGGTGATGCGTACCCTATGAGTGATACATTACGCTGTATCTATCCAGCCTAGTCTACGCAATATGACGTCATCATGTGAGCCTAATAGGTCATAGCATAATTATTATCCTAGCGTATTATTTCACACATAGTCACAGCCGTCTAGGCTGAGTACTACTAATGCACGGTACGCATAATTATGAATTATTACGGTCATTCGACTTAATATATGTATTTATATTATTAATATATATATTCATATATATATAAATAATATTATTTTATATTAATAATATATATTATTTTAATATATATTATCATATATATATATATATATATATATAATATTAATTATAATATATTAATATAATATATATTATAAATCTTATTATTTTAATATTTAATCTCCTTCAGATTGGACAATGAAACTGGAGTTACCATACCTAAAAATATATAACTCAAGATTAGAATAATATGTGGGAGAATCCAAGAAGCATAGAAATATATACTAATTATATATTATATATATATTTATATTGGGGGGTGTGCTGGTATAAGTGGGTATCTTATGGGTGAGCTATAAGTATGTATTCTATGATTTAGTTAATATTGATGGCGCATAGTTGTATGTGATATAAAGTAAGACCATAATAGTGAGTGTTATTGTGAGTTATATTAATGTAAGGTTTCCTAATGGAAGTGTAACTGTTTTAAAAAAATGAATCATCAAAATAAAGGTGTATCAAAGTGGCGACCATCAAAGAAGGCGCCATCAAAGATGAGTCATCAAAGATGAACCCTCAAAGTTGAAGGTACCAAAGCAAAGTTATTAAAGTTGAGGTATCAAAGCTGAGGCATAAAAGCGAGGCATCAAAGTGAGGCATCAACGCGAGGCATAAGTTGAGGTTATCAAAACTGAGGCATCAAAGTTGAGGCATCAAAAGCTGAGGGCATCAAAGTGAGGTATGCAAAATATCGAGTGGTGGGTGCGTATGTGTAGTGTGTACGTGTGTGTGGTGTGTGTGTTGTGTTGTGTGTGTATGGTGTGTTCTAAATAATATACAAAGCCATGAAAGTAAATAACACTAAGTAAACAATAAAATAAAATAAAATTTTAATAAATTCGTTATATGTTAAGTGAGTGTGCTGTGTGGTGTGTGGGTTGTGTGTGTAACGTGTGTGTGGTGTGGTGTGGTGTGTGTTTCTAAAATAATAACATAGGAATGAAGTAAATAATAAAATAAAAATAAAATGTTTAATAAATTATACGTTATATGTGTGTGTGTGTGCTGTGTGTGTGTGTGTGTTGCGTGTGTGTCTATGTGTGTTCTAAATAATAATAATAATAATGGCCTGAAGTAATAACGGAGGGCGAGTACGCGGGAATATTTGGCCGCCTGCGGCGCATGCGGTGGGCCGGGGGGCGCGACGGACGCACCAGCGGGGTGCTGGGTTGGCTTGCCTTGGCGGGTGGGGCTCATGCTGAGCCCTGGTAGCTTATGAACTAGGGGAAAACTACTCCGACCATCAATTAAGGAAACATTTCCTTCTTACCTGCTTAAAGGATCTTACATCAAACATGTTTCGTTTGAAATATAATTTATAAAAATAATAATAACAAGATCCTGTTAATGGAATTACCTTTTGACTGGTAATTAGCGATTAAATTAGCCCGTCTACAAAAAGGCTTATCCTAAATTTATGGCTAAAGTAGTTATTTCAACACATTTTACTGCACCACATTTCAGAAAAGGTCAGTTTTGAAATATATTTTGGACCTGGAATTAGGTCTAAATTGCCCCGGGATACAAAGGATTATCCTAGATTAGGCCTAAGTAATTTATTTCAACACATTTTACAGAGGGAGGTCAGTTTCGTTCTGTAAGGAGTGCGGGGTGTTGTGTTTTCTCGTGATGGATGGTCAATGTACATAGATAAAATAATAATAAAGAAAATCCGAAATATTTAAAAAACTTTGAAATATTTTTAGTTAACATCGAGCGAATAATATAAATGTAAGTGAATAATTGTTTTTTTTTAATAAAATACATGTTATAATAGCAGAGAAGAACTTATTTTGCTATTTTTAAACTTATTACATGGCTAAAGATGATGTAAAGCAGTAAGTAAATAGAACAAAACGTGGCATAGCTTGGTGTAGAGGGGTGCTAGGGGGTGGCCTTACTGATTACTGATTTATTGCTTTAAGGTACGTAAAATATATGTTTTTAATAAAAATTTCATAAAATTTAGTTAAAAAGTTATTTTAAAACTTGAGTTATAATTTATAAAACAAAAAGTAATTAACAGTTAATAATAATTCTTTGTTCAAACGAAGACAATGATTGATTTATTTAGAAGTTTTAAGAAAACTTTGAAATAATTTAGTTATTTTTGAATGAGTAATATAAATGTACGTGTTTAATCAGTTCAGATCTTATAAAAAAAATTATTTTTTTTTTTGTGTGTGTGTTTGTGTGTGTGGTGTGTGTGTGTGTGTGTGTGTGTGTGTGTGTGGGTGGTGTGATGTGTGTGTGCTGTGTGTTTTCTACCATAATAATAACAATATGCATGAAGTAAATAACACTCAAGTATAATAAAAATAAATAAAAAAATACATAAAATAATAATAAAAATAATAATAAAATATAATAAAAATAAATAAAAGTATTAAAACAATAAAAAACATAATGTTAAAAAAAATATGAGTTAAAGTAGTAAAAACATATGAGTTAAAGCAGTAACAATGAGTTAAGCAGTAAAAACACTGAGTCAAGGCAGTAAAAACTAAACAAAAGCACACTTATCCCCCTAGTGTTAGGTAACACCTCTATTGATTTACCTGATTTACCCGGGCTTAAAGGGTATGTTAATGTATAAAATATGTGGAGTTAAGCGAAAAACATTAAGCTTAAGCAGTAAAAACATGGAGTTAGCCAGTAACAGCAGTAAAACAAAGCATAACTAAAACCCCCCCTAGGTGTAGGCTAACACCTCTATTGACATTTACTGAATTTACTGCTTTAAGGTATGTATGTTAATAATATGTAGTTAACACAGTAAAACATAATTAAAGCGGTAAAACATGTAGTTAAAGCAGTAAAAAACATGAGTTAAAACAGTAAAGCAGTAAAAAAAGCATACTAATCCCCCTAAGTGTTAGGTTTGATTAATTGATTTACTGATTTACTGCTTTAAGGTCTGTAAGTATATGTTTTTAATAACATTTCGTACAATTGTAGTATAAATGATTATATATCAGGCACTCTGGTTTTTTTCTTCTACATGCAATTTTAAAAATTTATAAATTAAAAAGTATAAGTAAAAAATAAAACGATGTCTGTATGAAGTTCAGTTTTAGGTTTGCCGAAAAAGTTTTATAAAAATGTTAAGTGGCTAAAAATAGGGTGGGCTAAAAATGACCTCATGGAATCACCAAAGGGTTGGTTCGTGTGTTATACGTGTGTTAGTGTGTGTAAGGTGTTAGGAAGTTGTAGTGTCAATAGTGAATGTTGATAAGTGTAAGGTGTGTGTGTGTGTATGTGTGTGTGTTGTGACCGTTGTGTATAAGTTGTAAATGTAGATGTCCTATGGTATGCCAAGTGTCATAGGTGAATTGATAAGTTGTATAGTGAATGTGTTGATAAGTGAATGTGTTAGTATAGAGTCATAGTGAATGTGTGTGTGTGTGTATAAGTCTAAGTGTGCGTGTGTGGGTGCGGGTGTGTGTGTGTATGTGTGTGTGTGTAGTGTGTGTGTGTGTGTGTGTGTGTGTGTCCGCGGATGGAAATAAGTTAGATAGATTCATACAGGTCAGGTACCTTACATGACCTCATGTTAGCACAGCTACCTACCAAGGATAGGCATCAGTTACCTGGATGAGCTCAAGGCGGGGTGGAGGCTAGGGCTATGTGTAGGCGGGGTGTAGCCTAGGTGTTGGGTGTAGCTAGTGTAGGGTCGCTGGGAGAGGTGTAGGTTTTAAAGGTGTAGTTTAGTTGGTGGTGTATGGTTATTAGGTAGGTTAGGTTGTAGGATCGGTAGGTTGTTAGTTGGATAGTCAGGTTAGGTTAGGTTTAGTTAGGTAGGTTAGGTTTAGGTGCAGGTGTAGGCTAGGTGTAGGCTTTGTATAGGGCATCCGGCAAGGTCAAGGCCGAAATATCATGGTCAAACAAGGTTAATATATATATATATATATATATATATATATATATATATATTAATATATATATTATATTTATATATTAATATATCTATATATATATAATATATATATATATATATATATATATATATAATATATTATATATATATATATATATATATATATATATATATTATATATATATATATATATATATATATATATATATATATATATATATATATTATATCTATATATATATATCCAGCGAAGAGACTACGTTCCAGATACAGGAAATTAATGTAAAATACTATATATATATATATATATATATAATATATATATATTCTAATATATATATATATATATATTATATATTATACTATATATAATTATATAATATATATATATATATAATATATATATATAATATATTATATTATTATATATAATATTAATATATATATTATATTTATAATATATATATATATATATATATATATATATTATATATATATTTCTATCTTTTTAAAATAATATGTCTTATATATATAATAATATATAATAAAGTAAAAATTAAAAACTCTCGAGAGAGGGAGGCTTATATTCTATACTTTCCAGAGGGAGGTTGCCAGTTAGCATTTATATATATTATATCTATATAAATTATATATATATATATTAATAATATATATATATTATTATAAATATATATATATATATATATATATATATATATATTATTATATATATAATATATATTATATATTATTAATATATATTATATAATAATATTTATATATATAATAGAATGGAATAAATAAATTACTTAAATTTTCATTCACCATGGGCTGGTAATATATCTTGATTTTCAGAGCAGGTTACCAATTTATGCATATATTATTTAATTAATATTATATATATATAATATTATATATATATATATAATATTATATTAATATATATATTATAATATATATTTTATTATTTATACTATAATATTATATATATATATTATATATATTATATACTTTATTAAAGGTAGTTTAAATTTTTGAGCTACAGATATAGGAAGCAATGTATGAATCACGTTGGCACCGTTTTGTGCGTCCTAAGTTACAAAAACGCGTTTTTTTGGGTTACAGCTGACGTTTTAGGTGGCCGTATATCTTATCCGGAACCTTACCTTATTATAATTTTTCTATGATTTTATGTCCAAATTTAGGCTCAATATTAAATAGTAACTTAATATATATATAGCATTCTATCATATTTCATATTTTTATTTCTACTTCTAGTCGAATACCACAGCTATTTTAAAAAGCTCAATCATTCATTTATTATATCATTCATTTATCATGTAATATTTATGAATTTAAGAGTTAACTTTTATTTTATTTCTTTTGTTTTTATGATTTTTATATCTAATTTCCGAAACCAATTATTCACCTTGTAAGTATCATTATTTTAAATTTTTTTCACTAGTATTATATTATAAATATAGTTTATAAAGAATGGCTTCCACCTCTGTCCAATATTATTAAGAAAGAAGAATCAAACGATTATTAAAAGTGTGGCTTTAATGTAGGCATATAATAACCGCGCACGCCAAGATAAAGCCGTGTATGTTAATTCCTCCTTATTATACGTCAAGTTTTTGTTTCACTTTAGTTTATACATTTAGTTGCGTAATGTGGAAATATTCGAGAGTAAGAGAAAAATTACATGCATAGTACGCATTACAAGAAATTACAGAGAATTTCTTGTATTGATCATAAGGGGAGAGTGCTCCGAGAAATTCCTCACCTACATAAAATATGTGATATGTATTGCTAATTCTAAATTATTCGAGATCACGTAATCACGACGGAGTGGAAGAGAAATCATAGTAAACAAGGGATAACCTAGTATTTATTTGTTATAAATTTACTAAATAAGCATAAGGTCTGCTAAAGAATCAAATAAACAAAGAGTCGCCCTACATAAGGTAGATCTGGGTCTTTTGATTTATTCAGCCCATTGAACAGGATTGCCTTGTGCCCTATCTGATGTTAATATCCAGAAGAGAGTATTCTAAGGAGTAAGTTGGTCATTGTATGTTGAGAAACATATCGTGGGAAGCCCGTACATAATGTAGTCGGCGAGTGTGTTGAGTGCTTATGTTCTATGTTGTTCCCTATGCTGACTTGTATCGTTAAGCTCTGAGCTGTAAGAAATACATTAGATTAAAAAACCGGAACTTCGATAATATAGATACGTAGCAATGCAATGCGGAACATGTTTGATGGAAGTTCGTCCTCGAAGCAGAGCAGTAGAATTAAATTTAAGGAGATTGCTTTCTTATTTTGCTATCATGGCTTGACTCGGTTACGTCCTGGTTCTATTGTTTTAGTTTTTACAAAAGCAACAACAAAACAAGATATAAGCAACGTAACTTAACTATTTCATAATTAATTTGGTCGCTTTTCCTTTCTCTTCTTTTGTCAATAGAGACTGATCGATGAAGAAGATGAGACAGTGATGCAGAGGAAAAAACACACTGCGATGAAAGATAGTCCGAGGATGTGCTGCCAATCGGACGTTTGTGCTTCTCAAGAAACCGAGGAACTTCCTGGACCATTCATAAGAACAATGCTAAAGCATGGGTTAGGGAAATTTTAACCATGAAACTATCTCTGTTGTTGGATTGGTGTAAGGTATCTGACAGAAATGCCACATGAATACTCGTAGCTACCATAGAAGCACTTGGGGAGAATCCTAAGGAGTTCAAAGTGTCAAAAAACCACCATCCATGAAAGGCGAAAATATTCAGAGAAAAATACACTGAGAAGATCTTGAAACGAATTTATATACCAGAGAAGGAAGCTGTTGTAGTTCATTGGGACGGAAAACTTCTACCAGACGTTCTAAAGACAGAGCAGAAAGAACGAATAGCTGTTGTAATTTTTTTCTTATGGTGAAAATGAACAACTGCTAAGAGTTCCTGTAGCAGACACAAGCACTGGTGAAGAACAAGCCCTGGCTGTTTATGAGTGTCTCGAGGAATGGGGTGTCTCCCATACATATTAAGGCAATGTGTTTCGACACCGCTGCATCAAACACAGGAGGGCTCAAAGGGGCTTGTACAATTTTGGAAAACATCTTGGGTAGAGAGCTGCTTTACCTTAGCTTTGCCGCCACCAATATTCTTGAAGTCCATGTTGAGAGGTGTTTTCGAATGTAAGTTCGGATCAACTGGGCTCCAAATCCGATATATTCAAGCAGATTCCACAAATGCCATGGGCGAAGGCTCAACATAGAAACAATATGACTCGGTTCATTCTGAAAGTAATTGCAACATAACTGCGATTGGAAACACTAAACTACGGAATCACAAACCCAAGAGACGATTACAAGGCAGCTCCCTAACAAATTCGGTATTGGTGTTTGTAGGAGCAAATGAATGGAACGGATGTGGATTTAAATTCCAGGTGCCATCGTCATGCCAGGTGGATGGCCAAG
This sequence comes from Trachelipus rathkii, assembly GCA_015478945.1. NCBI lineage: Eukaryota > Metazoa > Arthropoda > Malacostraca > Isopoda > Trachelipodidae > Trachelipus > Trachelipus rathkii. Next base: position 41,334 of record JABUQX010095801.1, on the reverse strand, counting down.
GCCATATATTGTCTGAAGATATTTCTATTCCGCGGACAATTCAAACTGAGTCATGAAGAACAACGTTCCTTCCCTAGAAGCTGTCTGTATTTTTCTCGTTAGAGTGTATTGCAAAGCTTGATTATGCCCACAAAGAACACTTGGCTCCCAAGCAAGACTTTAACCTCTTGCAAAGTTTGTTGGACTATCAGGAAATTGACAAAGATATCTCTGAGAGATCTCTGTTGAAATCTCAAACCATTTGTGGTATTTCAATGCAGAATTGGTAGCCCTCGTGTTCTTTGATCCCTCAATTTCAGACGAAGAAAAATCGGAAATGGCGAACAAAGTCCTAAATGACACCGATACCGAGACAGAAATTCAAGAATTGTAAACCCAAATTTTGAAGACACCAGTTGGAAGAACTGGTTAATGCAGAGTTATCTTGTTTAATTACCAAGGTGATCATGAATTTCTTTGAGCGCTTTTCCAGATTAACGCAGATTTTCTCAGAGAAACCCCCAGTAGCTGGCCTGAAAATATACATTTTAAGGAAGGATTGGGGATTGTGAAGTCACTAAAGGTCGTTAATGATGTGGCAGAACGAGGAGTGAAATTGATACAAGATTATAATAATAGTGTCACAAAAGATGAGGAGCAAAAGCAGTATCTTCTTCAGGTGGTAGCAGAATGTCGCCGTCTGTATCCTGATGTTTCAAAAATCACTTTGAGCATACCTTTAGAATAGATTATTCATTATTTTTTTTATCCTCCTTAAAGAATGCAAACTATGCAATGTCACTCTCTTTTCTTCTTATTAAAATACGTTGAAATATGTAAAAACAAAAACATTCTGTCATTTTATTCCATCATAATTAATTTCATACTTTGAAAAAATATTAAATAATTCTCATATCATAAGTTCGTTAATGGAGGTTCCTAGTCACGTTTTTTTGATGACAAAGGCTGTTATAGCTTGGTTCGACTATAAGTAGCAACAAAGTGTGTATATAATATAATAAACCTACTTAGAACATTTGAGACATAAATCATGAGAAGTTTCAGAGGTACGGTCCAAAGACGTCGCAAGCCAGTCAAAAATTCGAGGTTTTTGAAATTTTGAACCCCAGGCGGCACAGGTTTAAACAGCTCCAGATCGTAAGCTACAAACTTTGCTATCGAAAAATCTGCAAACACTGTCACTTCTTGTGGGGTTTCCCGTTGACAAAATTCGGGAAATAATTTTTTTTCTCCCCCTATCACTGCGGTCACACTAATATATATAATACTATAATATATATATATATATATATAATATATAGTAATATATTATTAATTATATATATATATATATA
>JABUQX010095801.1:25000-32500 GCA_015478945.1 Trachelipus rathkii | reverse complement strand
TGCCCGGTGTTCAAAAAGGGAGATAGGGGCGACTGTTCCAATTATAGGGGCATATCGTTGCTGCCGCATGCCATGAAGTTATATGAAAGGATATTGGAGAAAAGGCTCAGGATGGGAGTCGAAGACAAGCTGAATGAAGCACAGTATGGATTCAGGCCCGGACGAGGTACCGCGGATCTGATATTTTCTCTGAAGATGATGATAGAGAAGAGCTGGGAGTGGGATAAGGAAATGTATATGGCTTTTGTGGATTTAGAGAAGGCATTTGACAGTGTACCTAGGGTAAAACTTTGGGAGACACTCGAGGATCGTTACTACCAGATAGAACCCAAGTTGATTAGAGTGATAAGGGGACTTTACACAGTAAGTGAAAGTGCCGTCAGGACAGCGTATGGGATAGGACAGTGGTTTGGAGTGAAGACAGGTGTTAGACAGGGAGGAGTGTTGTCACCATTGTTGTTCATCCTGTATATGGACAAGTGTATGCGAGAGATTGGGGTGGAAGAGGAGGAGATTGTTGTAATGGCATATGCGGACGATATTGCTCTGGTTGCAAGAGACAGGGAGACGTTACAGAGAGTACTGATCAGATGGGAGGAGGTGCTGCGACGGAGGGGATTGAAGATGAATATGAGAAAGACTGAAGTGATGAAGATAGCTAGGGAAGGAGAGAACTTAAACATAGAGATCGGTGGGGAAAGAATAAAAGATGCGAGGAACTTTAAGTATTTGGGAGTTACGGTAAACAGCAGTGGAATGATGGAGGGTGAAATAGAGGAAAGAATAATGAACTACTCTAGAGGAGTTGGTCAGTTGTATCCCTTGCTGAGAAACAGACATGTGACGAGACAGGTTAAAACACTTATTTATACCACGATTCTGAGACCGGTACTTTTGTTTGGGTCGGAGTCGTGGACACTTACAACTAGAACAAGGAGTAAGATCGTGGCGGCGGAGATGAGGGTGTTGAGGTTGATAGTGGGGGTGACCAGAAGAGAGAGAAGAAGGAATACTGAGATAAGAGAGGAGTTGGGGGTCGAGGCGGTGGAGGATTTGATCGAGAGACAACAACTGAGATGGTATGGACACATCAGAAGGATGGATGAAGATAGATACCCGGCCAGATTTTATGCATGGCAGCCTGCAGGTAGAAGACCGGCGGGACGACCAAGGAAAAGATGGAAGGATGGAGTGGCGGCGGCTGTGGCGAAGAGGGGATGGACGCTGGATCAGGTGGAGGAACATCGACTTTACGAAGAGAGGGTCCTGTGGAGAAGCATTGCAAACGACAGGGGATGACCCTACACGGAGGCGCTTGGTGAGAAAGGTGAGAAATGTATATATATACTATAATTAATATATATATATATTTATATTTAAATACATACATATTATTATATATATATATATATATATATATATATATATATATTATATATTAATATAGAGAGAGAGAGAGAGAGAGAGAGAGAGAGAGAGAGAGAGAGATCAATGCAAACCAAGTAATATATTTTGTTTTCAAGCTTTTGTGTTAGTTTATAGTTAAAATTAGAGTAAATAAATTATTAAGAATATTTTTTGAGATTTCTGCTCTTTAGTGCATCATTGTTTCCTTTTAAAGACCAAATTATATGATATCTTGAAGTTTTACTATTTTAAATTAAGTAATTGTTTTTATATAATTCTCAACTGTCAAAGAACAAAAAAACACATATTTTCTTCTATAAATGAGGCATTTGAAACGATGGTTAAAGTCAGGTCAGTGGACTTGAGGTCATTAAAATAATATTAACTTCTCTTGATTTTATAAATAACTTTCTCCTTTCCTTACATATTAGAAGTTTATTAAGAATAATTTCTTTCTTGATTTATAAAGATATTTTGAGATTTTAACAAAGCAGAAGAGAATTAAATATTAATTGATCTTTATTAGTTAATCTTAATGCATCAGACCAAACTTAATAAGTAAATCTATATTAGTTAATTAATGCATCAGACCAAACTTAAATTTTTCCTTATGTAATTTTTAATTTTGTCAGTCATATTTTTATTTACAAAGAAAATAAAAGATCAAATCCTGTATACAGTGGAAATAAATGGGTGAACAACTGTATTTAGATTCCTTTACTGTTTTGAAATGATAATGTATTGAAAGCCTTTTTAATAACTGACATATTTCTGTAATCAACATATATTAACTTGCTTAATGTAAATAGATATTAATAATCATTATTCAACATTAATAGCACTTATAGTTGATAAAAAAATGAATTGTCTCAGAAAAATTGAATAAATTAGTTATATTTCAGTAAATATAAAATGATCTAATGTTTCAATAATTTTCCATTAAAATAAGATTATAAAATCTTAAAATAGATGAAAATCCTTTAGTAGATGAAGATAATTTTAATTTGCTTAAATCTGAAAGTATTTTCTTTTATTAAATGATGTTAATTTTAATTTTCCTTAACGAAAATAATGATATGGTATTATATTATTAGATCATGAGCACTTTAATTAACAAATATAAAAATTAAAGGTATTTTATTACATTACATGAAGATAATTATAATTTTTAAATTAAAGATATTATTTTCTTCACCTATTAAATAAAGATAACATTAATTTACTTTAACAAAAATCGATTATAACGCATTTTAATAGATGAAGATTCCTTTAATTTTAATTAAACCATTGTTCCTAAATAGGAATATTTAATAGGAATTATTTAAAAACACTTCAAACTTATATATATTTACATTCTTTAATCAAACATCAAGATTAATAATAGCAAGCAAAGGTTTGAGTTATTACCACTTCTTGGTTAGATTAAACACTTCATCCTGCCAGATCAATAATTAATAATCACTAATAAGAAAATGGAAAATATAAAATTAAAAATTAAATAACTCAACCAAAGTGTTTCCCTTAAGAGGTTATTAAATAAGGTAATGTGATTATATATATATATATATATATATATATTATATATTATATATATAATATATATATATATATATATATATATATATTATATAATATTATATTATATATATTATATATATATATATAATTGAATGGATTTGAAAGTTGTGTAACAAAGCTTTTATGGAGGGTATATTTCCGAGGGATTGGAGGAGAGCAGTAATAGTACACTTTTATAAAGGTAAGGGGGATAAAGTCAAATGTAGGAATTATAGGGGAATTAGTTTATTGAGTGTTGTAGGGAAGATATATGATGGTATTTTAGTCGACAGAATGCGTCGAGTGACTGAGGGACTGTTTGGTAAAGAAAAGGGTGAGTTTAGAAGTGGTAGGGGATGTGTGAATAAAATCTTTACATTGAAATAAATGATTGAGAAAATGAGAGAGTAAAAGAATAAATTATATTTAGATTTTATGGGTTTGAAACAGGCGTATGATTGGTTTAATAAAAAAGCTCTATGGCAGTTGTTAATGTTATATGGTGTTGGTGGTAGGGTTCTGAATGGAATCAAAGTATATATGACGATAATGAAACTGTGTAAGAATAAATGGAGTCGAAAGTGATTGGTTTAATATTAATAGAGGAGTGAGGCATGGATGTGTTATGTCTTCTTGGTTATCCAATTTGTATATGGATGGGGTTAGGTAAGAATTAGAAATGGGGATGGCAGGGGATGGTGTTAGAATGATGGAGAATAGAGGAGAGTGGAGGGTTCCTTACCTATTATATGCAGATAATTTGGCTTTGGATGGCGAATCTGAATAGAGCTTGAGAGGATTTGTAGAGGGATATGTCAGGGTGTGTAAAAGGAGAGGTTTGGAAGTAAAAGTAGATAAGAGTAAGGTTATGGTTATGAGTGAGGACAGTCCTCGGTGTTAAGTGATGTTTATACGGTGAGCAACTGGAACAAGTGTCTGAGTTTAAATAGTTAGGATGAAAAGGGAACGGATGACGCAGATTGTAGCAGGAAAGTTGTGAATGGTTGCAAGGTGGCTGGTGCAGTTAATTCCTGCGTGTAAGCAAAAGGACTAAATCTTGAGTACGATAGGTTTTTACATGAGGATATGTTGTTTACTGCTTTAATGTAGAGTAGTGAAGCTATGGTCTGGAATAAGAGGTGTAGATCTAAAGTACAATGTGTTCAGATGGGCAATCTTAGGGACGTGTTAGGTGTGAGAAGAATTGATAAAATGAGGAATGAAACCCATTTAGGGGATTGTGTTGGTTGAAGAAAGGTCAGTAAATGAGAGAATAAATGAAAGTACATTGAGATGGTTTGTCCTTTGGAAGGGATGGATTATATATAGTTGGTTGGTTGTGCGAATACATAGTGGTGAGTTTGCTGGGAGACCGAAGAAAAAGTGGATTGAGTCAGTAAAGGAATACCTGGAGGAGAGGAATGTGACTTTGGCAGAGGCGAGAAGAAAGGTGAATAATAAGAGTGAGGTGGGGTTTGTGAAGGGGTATGGTTGTTGCCCCGCGCAAGGATGACACCATACCATTGGACAAGATGCCCTAGTGAAGTTTTGTCGCAGTTCCGTAAAACTCTAGGGTGGATTTTTCTGACCGCGACGGTTTCTCACTTAAAGATATAAAGGGGGAAAGATGGTGGGTGATGATATATATATATATATATATATATATATATATTAATATATTTATATATATATATATAATATTATAATATATATATATATATTAATTAATATATATATATTTATATAAAAATATATTATATTTAATATATACCTATATATGTATATACTATACTATATACTATATACTATATATATATATCCTATATAGTAATATAGTATACTCCTAGTTCAGTAATCCTTAATATATATATATACTATATATATATATATACTATATATTTATATATATTCACTTGTATTTATGTAAGAAAATATAAAAGCTAAAATTGTGTTAACTATTTCAAAATTACAAATATTTAAAAGTACAACTGTTACTTAAAAATCCGCACAAATCATTTTTGTAAGGAGGAGTCCTACCGTGATTAGGACTAATTTTTTTTTCGCTGGCTCAGAAGAAAAACTTTGTCAGACAAGACTATCAAGGAAGCTTTCAAGGCACAACCGACAACGACCAACTAAGGAAAAGGCTGCACCGCAGATAGGGTGAGACCGAGAACGACATGCTAAGGAAAATGCTGGCGACTCGAAGATCAGAAGTTCCTTACTGAGCTTTTCACGTGTGATTAAAATGATCAGTGTCAAAGTTCTCAGTGTTAATCGTAGCTCAAGTCGAATAGGACGACCTCTCTCGAATTATCAGAAATACGTTCTCGGTGACCTTCGAACTACTGAGCTACGATTAAAATGAGAATTTGACTGATTTAATAAACGTGAAAAGAACAAAAGTTTGTTACCCACCTAGTGTTCAAATTTAATAAATATTTTCAACTTGTAGTGGAACCTTTTATAAAGAGATTATTTTTAAAACTTATAGTTCTAACAAAAGATGAACTTTATTTCCCATTTACAAAGAAATCTTTTGTTTCTTTTACACAAGAGATGTTTAGAAAAGAGATATCTACTAAATCCAATAGTTAGTTACTTTCTGTTAAAGATGATTAATAACAGCACAGTGGAAATGATACTTGTGGCTTAAAAAAGATAATATCCATTTTAAAATATTAGCAACTTTTATATATATATATATATATATAATGTACTATAGATATATTTATAATATACTATATATTTATACTATATATATATATATATATATATATATATATAATATATAAATTATATATATAGGCATATTTGTAGATACTTACTGTAACGATCGAGTTAAATTGGCGAGGTTTTTTTTTTTCGCGAAGTTGTCAAATTTGACTCGTTTTCCGGAGATTTTTTACTACGCGTTGACGCTCTTCTCTCTCTCTCTCTCTCTCTCTCTCTCTATATAGTATATATTATATATATATATATATATATATATTATATATATTTATATATATATATATATTATATATATATAATTAGTATATATAATATCCCTACCTTAACCTAAACCTAAGGGTTAATGACATCAACCATATAACTCGATAGTACAGTACAGTATCTTACAGAATATAGATATATATATATATTATATAATATCAACATAGAAATAATATATATATATATAATATATTATATATAATTTATAGAACTTTATATATATTACTATATATATATATCAACATAGAACACAAGCAAACCAACGTAGAATTAAAACTAACATTCTAATATATAAATGGACTAAATTATACTGCAAAACAAAAACAAAGCCCTAAATTGCTATAAAAAAAATTATCGAAAATGAGAAAAAATAAATAAACATAAAATTGAAAACAGATTTAAATACATAAAAAGTCAAAGTATAAATATAATAAATAAAATCTTATCTCGAAATTTTTTACGATTTTGGATATTTTAATCACCTGCTTTATTTCCATTGTTCAATTTTCATTTTCATAAAAAAAAATTATTTTAAAGTCAAACTAAATTAAGGGTCAAAATTGTTTTTTTCACTTTTTAGAGTTTTGGCAAATTAATTTGTATTCCCAACTTGGTTACTAAATTATTTCATATACATATTATATATATATAATTACCTATATATATATTTTAGTATAAATATATATATAATATATATTTATATATATATATAATAATATATATATATATATATATATATATATTTATATATGGTATTATATATATATATATATATATATATAATAATATAATATATATATAGTATATATATATAAAATTTTATTTTAATACCATATTTTTTTTTAAATTATTTTATTATATATATATTATATATATATATATATATATATATATATATACAGTATTATATATTATTTATATATATATATATATATATATTATATACTATATTATATATTATATATTATTATAATATAATATTATATAAATTTAAATTATAAGGAGTGGTTCTTTATTTTTGTGTAACTAAATAAACAAACAAAAATAACCCATGTCCTATGAAATAGATGCAGACCTTATATATATATTATTATATATATATATATAACTATTTTACTTATAATATATATATATATATATATATATATATCTATATAATATATATATATCAGAGGTGGGCACCCCCGCTCATTTAGAGGTAGGTCGCTAGCCGCACCTCCGCACTTCGAGGAACGTTAGTCCGCTACGCTCCTGTCCGCACTTATTCAGTACCATCAAACCTCCGTATCGCAAGTCCGCACGTCCGCCGTCTCCCGCAATATGTGCACTTCACAAAAGATTTTATATTAAAAATACTAAATAGTATGATATCCTTACAAAAAATTTATTTATAGTATTATATGAAAAATTGAATGAATTTTACAAAATGCTAAGATTTCCACTTCCCTCCTCACTGTCGTTTTCAGAGGACAAGAGTCCATATTACCTTATTCAAAAAAGTTAGGTGCTCAAAATTAAAAGCAGTTAAGGCTGACCTCATTG
>JABUQX010095801.1:17500-20000 GCA_015478945.1 Trachelipus rathkii | reverse complement strand
ACTATGTTGTAACCCCGTTGGAAATTAAACATCATCTTTCAAGTTAGATTTGCATTTATTTAAAAACTTTGTGTTTATTGTAAAATCTTGAGAAGCCACATCCTCGAGGCAGCTTGAAATAAAATGATAGACTTGTTTTTCTTTTAAGAAACAGCTGGACGGTCTTCGTACTCTTCCACTACTAACAATCTATCGTTTTATTTACGTCGCCACAATCTCTGTCCTTCTGCGGTTTTCTATAGTTGTCATCTTTCACTTCGAATCTCATAATTGCACCTCTCATCAACGAAAGAGAATGCGGCATTCTGCTGAGAGTTACCATAGAATGATTTATAAATTTTCCCGGCATTTAGCTTAGTCTTTTTCTCAATTAAATTTTAGGTAAAAAAATTGAATATAGATATGAAGCTTTGGACCGGCCTAGGGTGTTTGAACCAAACCCGTAAATAGACTGATTAAGAAAAGTGAATTATTCTTGTGATTGAATTTATCTCATGTTTGTTTCAGTTCGATATTGAGTCGTATGGATAATACAGTTTAAGAGGAAATAAATAGCCTTTGGCATTCCACCGTGCGTGGTTACAGCTCAGAGCACGCGAAATGAGATTCCTTGCTTGAGGTGAACGTACCATCGAGGAAGTTTTGCCAACCTCCAGCAATTCGCAGGTAATCAGCTTTTTACTGTCTTTGTGTACATGTCCTTTGTAAAAAATCTCCAGACATACTGAGACGGACGTTCATGGATGACGATGTTCTACCCAGTATAGGTTACTTTTTCTTGTCTTTTATGGTTAAACAGATTTCCCTAAATCTGTTAAACAAACTCACGCTCGGATTCCCAGAACTTACTCCAATACTGTTTCAAAGCAAAGATCGCGTACGATTCGAAGAATATGATGACGAAAGGAAGGCTAGAGTAGTCAGGTCACCAACATATTTTCAAGGTTCGTCCTACTGCCATGGTATTCGGAGCTGTAGGTTGCTTGCCAGTTCGTACCAAAACCGACAACGCTATGCTATTGTTATTCTTCACTACCCAATTTTCCCTTCCTTGGTAAACGGGCAAGCCAGCCTGGGAACAAATTCCTCCAGATGTTCTGTATTTCGGTATGCCTAGATAATTTGTTCTTTGCACTGAAAAGGTTACAATTATGGCTAATCTGTCAACCCTTCTGTTAGAGCCAACAAACGCTGGCAGGCAACTATTACACCAAGTGTAACAACCAAAGCATTGCACTCTTCAACTATAATTTTGCCTTTAGAATTGCTTTGTCCGATGTTCCTTGAAATGTTTTTTTCGACGCTGCAAAGAAGTACGATTAACAATTAAGGTTTCAGTGTTCAACCGAAAATCTTGTGCTGGAGCTATAGGTAGTATCGCATTTCGATCGATTTTTTGCATCTGCTAGAGTTTTTTCTGACAAATCTGAGTTACAAAAATTACTTTGCCGCCTCATTCCAGAAGTACTTGATTCATTGCTCTTTCACATGTATGACTTGAATGTAGTTTGTATATCTGAGTAGGAATTTATAGTTGCTCGCTGCCAATATTTTTTTCACTATCACTACTTGACGATAAGGGTTGCGGTAGCTGAATCATCGCGTTTCCTTCCATTTCCTCATAAGTTCTCTTTCTTTTCTCATTTTCCTTTTCAATGCATTCCTGTTTTCTTTCTTCTATGGCTTTAAGTCGGTGATCAATGCCAGCCATGCAACCTACTCTTCCTCTCATGCGTTGCCAAATTAAAAACTCTTTATCCTCTTTGTTTTTAATTATATTTTGCGCATTCTAATGGGCTAGATCAAATAAATCATCTAATACGTCGGTGAATTTTGTGCGTTTTGCCCCTTCCACATATGTGACTCTACTAAGTCGTTTTTTTTTTTAGGTTTTGCCATTCATTATAAAGCGATATGACTTTTTCAACCCAATGATCTGCTCGTTTTGTAGGAATTCTAGCCTTTTCCCAAATTACAAGAACTTCCCTTACAACTAGCCCTGCACTTTTTTTGATTGATAATTTAACAAAACGTAAATTAAAGAAAAGGACACTAAGTACTTGCCGATTTGATGGTAGGTTTACACCTACAATTTAGCTTGTTATATTTCCGAAAAGACTAATTTCGTATTCCTTTCGTAAGCTGCGACAAAGTTTTGAAGCGGACTGCGACGATGCTGATGCCATTATATTGCACCAAAACAAAACACTACAAAAAGCTTAAACGTACTAAATGCGTAACGATTATAACTATAACATGAAACTCTGTGTCTGTGAACGTGAAAAGCATAGCTTAACTACTCCAACTATGTTGGCAAACTACTGAGAGTTTAGTGACTCAGTCAGCAGTCAAAATACGGAAGGTAACGCCATCTATATTCATAATTACTTACGAATTAAAATCGTTTCTATCCGTATCATGTATGTCTTTCATAAAAAGTTACAAAGACCATAATATGAAATTATTATAAGGAATACGAGTATTCCTTTTCTTTCAACTG
>JABUQX010095800.1:17500-34427 GCA_015478945.1 Trachelipus rathkii | reverse complement strand
CTATGCCAAATCTCCGCACATAATGGTAGGGCACCCTCCACCCTCTCCATTCTCCATTCTAACAGCCAAATTCCTGCGCGATGCGCGCCCAGCCTGAATTCTTCATACCCCATCCATATACACTGAATAAACCAAGGAGACATAACAAGCAACCCTGCTCACTCCCACTATTAATCCGTAGAAGAGTCCATCACCATTGACACCTTTATTCTTAACACAGCGCTTCTTCACTATCGTCATAAACCTTTTGATCCATTCAGAAAGCTACCACCACACCATTATATCGACTAATACCTGCCAAGTTCCCATTGATCTATATACCCTGATGAATCCATAAAAGCCTAAAAATATATTATTCTGTCGTCTCCCTCATTTTCTCAATTCAATTTGTTTGCGTACCCAGAATACATAAATTTAGAATGTCCAAGGAAATAAAGTGTGCTACAAAAGTATGTACAAAAGTCTTGGAATAGTCGTTGACGCGTTTATTCTGGCCTAACCTGTGCATTTCAGATTTTGTCCTTTCTATGCTATACCCTACATCCACGATTAAGATAGGAAGACGGCACGCGTTTCTTGTTATTTCTCATGCACTCGCAACTGCCTCACGGAGTGCACGATTATAGATTGTATATGATCGAATATCTACCGAGTTTCTTCTCTCGCTTTTCCCAGTTAGCTGCGCGGTGTGATGAGTTCCGGTCATCTTTCACACGCTCACTGCGGCTGGTTTATTTGCGTTTCGCTCAGACATCGGAGATGCTGCTTCACCTTTTAGGTATGCACCATTTCACCGACGTCTCGAGATACTGCCTCATTCAGTAGTTTCCTAATGACTACACTTCACTTTAGTGGCTAGACATATTACTTTAATGCGGTCGCTCTCTAGATTACTCTCCAACCACATGACCTGCAAACATCAAAACCTTCAAACTGCCGTCTCATTGAATTCTCTTTTCTCTTATTAAACTTACTCATACCTACAAATTGTACCATTGCTATTTTTTTTCTATTGGCGGTTCTTATTTCATTATTCGAACATTTGCCGGTTGTACTTGGTATTTATACGAAAATATATGTACCCTACTTATACGAGAATCGCCAAAAAACAAGAACAAAATTGGAAAGCATTCCTGATTAAATTCGACGGGACGCCAGAGGATATACGTTAATTATATATCAGGCTACGTATCTCATTCTCACAATGATTACTGCACCTTATAAATAAAGGGTAATATACTCCCATATATATATAAACTGACTATATTATATTATACCAATACTTTCCAAATATACCTAATTACATATCTATAACTCCAATCGTCGCCTGCCGCTATCTATTTGATATAAATCTAATTTCAGATACTTAGTATTAAATTATCTAATCCTATATACCTGCTAAGTATATATTATTATCACATTTTACTCATATTACTACATATATCTATTATCTCCATCATATTATTCACCCTATATAATCCACGTGGCCTACTCCCTTAGGACTCCAAAATCAATCCTTCTTATCACCAACTTTCAAATCATAGCATCATACTCTCTCTTATCTTTCTTCTCTCTTGCTCTCTCTAGGAATATCAAATATCAATAACACTAATTCATAAGGAAACACGCAACAAAGCATACTTCTTAGAATAGATAAAGGATAGCAAAGGAATAGTAATATTTAATATTATGTATAAGTTATAGTTCATTCTACTAATAATATACCTCTAACATCTACTTATTCTATATAACATGATATCAAAATAGACCATTCTCATCATAAATTTACTTAATTCTAAGTATACAAATTGAAACCAAAATTAACTCCATTTTATTATATGAGTCATTATTGTTTGACAGCTTTTCATCTCGCGCATGATTCCTACATGTCTTTCCTAGTGTGAAGCATATGATGGTAAAAGAGACATTATTTGAGTGTCCAGTGCTTGAAAGTGTATTTTCAATCATTTCATTCTCTCCATTCCAAAATTCCAGATATTGGTTACGAATTTTATATAACCTATTGTTTATATTCATTTTTTATTTTCCGACTACAAGTTAGTTTCATTGACAGCCATTCAATGATGAAATATATTTATTTTATTTTTTTTAAAATAAAAAGAGGTTTTATTAGTTCCATAATGTTATTTTAGTGAATAATAAAAACTGTGCCTTTACACTAAAAATATAAATTTTACAGTGTCCAAATAAGTGACACTGTCCTTTCATTTATCTTTTTATGCGTCCGCTTTTTCGGAGAGGCACAGAATCCGTTATCATCTTAATTCATATGTGACTTGTGTGAACTACAATATCAACTAGCCCACAGTCTTATCTCTATTATATTTACGCGTGTATAATCCGATTTCTTACTACTCTTATGTCATTTCGAACAACTACTATGTCAGAAATTTTTCACTTTCACTAACTATTCAAGCTGCATATATATTTGAAGACTAGTTTTCTTTAATTCTTTATATTCATCAATATCAATTCTTCGATTGGCTAAAATGCCCACCCAACAGAGTTTCTAGGGGCTAGTCGTGCCTCTGATATATGTCATAATCATAACTATACAATATGTACTTCCTTCATATTCCTCCAGATATTAGTTTACTCCATATAAGTTTAATTAATAAACTTAGTTTACACATTCTAATAATTATACATATCCGTAATATTAAATCTAAGTCAGATAGTCAGATACTTATCATATATAATACATACTTATCTTATTGTCTTAGCTCATTAACTTCTCACTTCTCTAATTTTACCCCTATTCTCTTTAACAACGCCAAAAAAATCTTACATAACGCAGCCGACTGAACGGTCAATCGAAATAGTACATCTTAACCGATTATTAGAATCTTTGTACTACTGTGATAGCATCTAATCGTCTATCCAACCAACTCTTCCACCCAAGGCCTACCAGACCAATAAAATTATAAATCATGCAATTATATTAATATTTTTCTAAGTCTCAAAATAATGTTATGATTTGATAACACAATTTCGCAAAAGAAAACTTAACTGAACACTTAGAAAAATTTAAATGCTAGCTTCGCACCGCTACAATGATATTACGTATATGTCACACATCAAAATTACATTAATGTAGTATATCCACCTCTTCATGTACTTTAATATAATAGAGGATTAGGACATTCGGCAAAGAAGAGCTTTAAATCCTCACAGCAAAGAAGAGGGAGAACTTTCAAACATCCATTCAGGCTCTTGCTCAGAACACATAACAAAATCAGATCAATACATTTTACAACTTCGATTACGCAGCATCATCTACCGCTTACTGCGTGAGCTAATCCGTACTCTAACACGTTACTTGTCATGCTGATTCCTCATACATGTATATAATCACAATTTATGAAATTTATTTATATCATGCTACCAGGAACAAATGTGTAGTATATATTATTTATAAATATATATATATATATATATGGATTATCCAACAGAATAGCAAATAGTCTATATACCTCTCAGAATATGATATATAAGTTAATATAAGTAATAATAAGTAACATAGAAGAAAATGAGAATACTATATATAATTATATTATATAATATTATTAATATATATATATATATATATATATATATATTAATCACCATATAATATTATATATACATATATAAAGCGTTTCATGTTGCTTTGGTACGCAAATTATTATATAGGATATCAAACCTTGGCTATGGACAATGATTTAACATATATTAATAACAATAAGTAACAGTCCTTAAAAGCATTTCTCTAAAAAGAATAAGTAGTTGAAAATGGGCCGATTGAATCGTCATCGTCATCGGCAAAACAATCGGATATTTATTTTTACATCGTCCATCCGTCATCGACGCAAATTTTCGCCCGAATCTTTTGCCGACCATATTAACTTGAACAAAATTCAGAATTTTGCCAATACATATTAAACCACCCCAAAAATACCAAAAAACAACCTGACATAGATGATAGGATGCAACTAGGTCTGGAACACATAAAAATCAATAATAAATGAATAATTAATAAACAGAATACAAGAACAAAAATATTCACCCAACTCACCATATCCACTCAATCACACACACCAATAATAAGTGCAATTAATATAATTAATTATATATAAATATAATAGACTTAATATATATATATATATATACATATCTCTATATATATAATATACCTAATATAAAATAAATATATACTCAACTATCCTTATATCTATAATATAATAATATATATATTATATATACTTTATTATATATATATATATATATATATATATATTATATATATACCATTTGAGTGGTGTGTGGAATCGTGTCTTGTGCATATGCTCGTGCGAAAAGCTGCAACACCCCTCGAGAGTGCAAGCAGTGTTGGTCTTATCTCATCCTAACCGCAGGCCGAAGTCCCAAGAACTATAAGCACTTCAGCAGGTACACCACATCTTTGGTTTACCGGCCGCAGACAAATAGGCAGACTTGCTTGATGGCCACTGAAGTAACGGTGTATGAAGTTGTCGGTAAGGTAGTAGAGACGCCTTATGGTAGGATTGTGCTGTTGGTTGTCGCCTACACTACCTCCAGAAGCTCTAAAGGGTATAAGCTAATCTTATAGCTTTGTGAAAAGGATCAAAAGTTTGTTGGTTGGCAGACTTATTATCTCCATTGGTATGTCGGGAATCAAATGTTGATAGAAAGCCACCGCAGTACGATACTGTCTATAGCGTTATGTCGGGCTGAGATGATTCGTTTTGAATGGCTGATAATTGCACTGCTGAGGGAATAGGGGGATTCAAGACCTTCTGAAGATAATTATCTAGCCACACATATCTTGCCCCATTCCACACGGATCTCTTTTTTTTTACAGTTGTCACCCACCACTCTAACGGGCGTGGGCAGAGGCCCCTTGCACTTCAAGTTGAAGTGACAGGCGCGGGGTTGTATGATATATTTTGTTGTTAGTCCAGTTGTAATTAGAGTTTTATAGTTTCTGTTGTCTTTGATATTCAATTGACTTTTTATGTGTGTATTTGTTGTGGTTTTTTTTACAGGTGAGTTCTACCCTCTCCAAGCATCACCCTCTTAGGGCAAATACGCTATCGATGAGCACAGACGCACGGTTTAAGAGTGCATACTGAAAAAAAGGGCGACCGTATTAAATTCTAGTAGATAACATACAGAAGATATGGCCTAAGAAGGAAATTCACAAACAGAGGGTGTGCGAGCCAGTTCTGTGGAAAGAAGAGAAAATAGAAAGAAGGAAAAGAAAGCCCACCACAGCAAACTAGCCTGGATTTACCAAGTCAACAATACTCGTCGAAGATACAGCACTATTGTGTAATGAAGGCCCCCCGTCCGAAAGGTGGTGATGGTGGTACGCGCAGTGATAAGTTCCCTCGGGCACTTGCCGCTGCGGTCCTATAGAAAAGAGATTAAGCACCAACATCGCACTTGCAAAGAGATAGAGGTGGTCAATGTGAACTGGAAAGTTGCAGAACAGTTTAATTAAGCCTTTTTTGCCGGTTGACTCGACCCTTGCCAAAAGCCGGGGTGAAACCAGAGGCCCCCCCTCAGATATGAGAGCAGTACTCCATATATGGGCGGATGAGACCTTTTACCTCACCCCCAATCTGAGGAAAGGAGGAAATTCTCTACAGTCGGCTAAACAGAACTTCCTCGTTCTTTGAGGCCCCCGCCTAGCAACCATTGTTATGTGAGGTTCCAAGACATTTTTTTGTTCATGTTAAGGCCAAGGATGTTTACAATTGTCACAGGAGAGACGGACCAGAAACCGTCGAACAGAGACAGGGAAAGTTTAAGGTATTTTGGGGAGAAGGAGATTTTTAAAAGTTGGGGTTTTAAAATAATTGAATTTCACAAGGTTCTTTTCTATCCATCAGCGAGAAAAAATCGGAAAGGATTGAGACGAAGGCATTCCGAAGTAAAAGTGGGAGATTACGAATTGATATGATAGTTAAATTAATGAAGGATCGATCATCGGAATACGATTGCGATAGAGTAGAGGTGAGGTGAGAGATCATTAATGGAAAGGTAGAAATAAAGTTAGAGATAAAGACAAGAACCCTGAGGAACACCCTATTGACAGAAAGAAGAAGAAGTCGCCCCTCAACAACAGCCGATATTGAGCGATTTGAAAGAAGCTAGATATAAGTAAGCAAAGAGAAGGAGGACCCAAAGGAGGGAGCTTGGAGGCAGTGACGCCTGCCATACTCGGTCAAATGCTTTATATATGTCAAACGCCACCATGCAAGTCTCCACGTAGTTCCTAAGAGCGAAAACATAAATCGGTTTGAGGAATGTTAATCGCCAGTAAGACTTCGATGCAGGCGAGAGGCCGTTACTGGCGATGCGGAGTGAGTTTCCAGAGATCTAAGAAGATGAGAAGGGTTCAAAAAGAATCTTAGGAAATAGAATACAAAGTGGAGAAGCCACAGGGCGATAGTTAGAAAGGATCAGAGCGGACTTCCTTTTTTCCGCGGAATAGGTTGTTGACATGTGTGAGCTTCCACCACTGAGGGAGGGAAAGTGCTTAGTATTAAGACATAGATAATATAGTTGAGGGAGGGGCGAAGAGAATAGCCCTTTCAGTTGGAGAGAATTCAGCAACAAATGGAAATAAATAGAGGACGGGAAAAGCTTTACAAGAGATGTTGCTAGAGATGAAAGATTTTGTCAGTAGGAGAACCTAGGAGTTTTAGCGCACTTTCCTTTGATGAAGCCAGCTTTTGCTCGTTGAAGAGTATCCCTGCAGCGATTTCTAGCTGATTGAAAATTAGCGAGAGTGATAGGAGAACTGAGAGATTTTTCCACACTCGATACGCGCATGTCTCTAGCCTGAATGCCAGAGAACAAGCACGACTCGAACCATGGATTATGAAAGGAAAGATTTTTTTAGAAGGGATGAATGAGGAAAGAAAAAATTTAGCTGAAGAAGGGAATGAACCTCTTCATCCCATCAACGATTACAGCTCCCTCCTTATTTCTTTTAAAATCTTTATACATCCATCATTAATCCTTATTGAAGTAGCCAATTTGCTATCATCTGCAAAACTTGGAAAACCTTACATTTAGTCCCTGTCTAAAATATTTTATAATGTATGGGAACAGCACTTGACCGTAAGAAAATCGCCGTCTTACGGACCACAACATGTCTCCTCATTTCCATAAATTACTTTTCTTTTTCATTGATTAACTATTAATATTATTATTATACTTATATTATTTATTATATTTTTTATTATTATTATTATTATTATTATTATTTATTATTTAATTTATGATTATTAATTAATTATATTATTATATATTATGAGACTTAAGGAATCAAAAATTCTGATCGCTTAAATAATTTCGGGAGGTTGAACCCCCTGACCCTCCCTGTCTACAGCCTTATATATATTATTATATAATATATATAATAATATAATTAAATAATAGTATAATAATAAATATATTATATTATATATACTATATATATATATATATATATTATATATATATATATATAATTATAATATATATATATATATATTATATATATATATATATATATATATATATATATATATATATATATATATATATATATATATATATATAATATATATATATATATAATATTATATATTATATTATTATATTATAGAGAGAGAGAGAGAGAAGAGAGAGAGGAGAAATTATAAATATAGTTTTTTTCAATATTAGGTGGTGGTTTGTCTCTGTCATCGTCATTCGGGAAATTTGTTTATTCGTCATCGTCATCGTCATCGGCCAAAAATTTCATAATCGTCCCATCACTAAAGAATAGTTAACATTTTTTTATTTTCACGTAGTTTAGCTTTCATCCATGACAAATTCAACTGGACCTCTTTCAGAATGTGAAAATTAGAAACTGACGAATTTTATGACAAGGAATAAATTAAAATAAATTTTATAGTTGGTTGTTATTTTCCTTCATGATGACCTTCAAGAAATATGAATCTAGAAGAATTGAATTTTGGATTTTGTCTAGTTTTACATCACCTAATACTTTGTTGAAATTTCCAGTATTATAAATACGGTATATATTGACTCAATTAATTTCCTTTTGGTGGTATTGTTGCAATATTTCAAAACGGAAGTTTCTTTACTATTAATTAATTCTATGTTGCTTTGAGGTTCTGTGGGCAGTGAGAGCGGAATTGGGGGCATCGTTGTTCAAATCATAACTATGCTGGTAAGTTCTCCTGAGCAGGTCATTTGTTTCTCCAATATATGTATCCGAACAGTCATAACATGGTATTTTATAAATACATTGGGTTTGCAAGTTATTGGCTTTAGGAGGTTTGAATATTTTTTTTAAAGGAATTGTGTTGTTTTTAGTAAAGCAAATATTCTTAGGGAGATGTTTCTTACTGTAATGTTCTATGTTATAAGGTACTGGAAGATATGTGATGTTGTTTTTTGGGAGAGAGGGGTTACTGTTATAAAATATTTTCTTTTCTTTTTTATATGCTAGATTTATGTAATATGGAGGATACTTGAGTTTAGAAAAGGTTGAGTAAAGAAATTTGGTTTCTGAAAGAAAATTAGCAGGAGAACAAAGTCGGAGTGCTCTAAGATAATGAGAAGTTAAAGTAGCTATTTTAGTGTTAAGTGAATGTGTGAAAAACCAATTATCTTAGATCACTCCGAGTTTATATAGCTAGTTTAGTGTTAAGTGAATGTGTGGAAAACCAATGTATGTATGATAAAGAGAAAGTTGGTTTCCTACATACAGAATAAATAAGATGTGGTGAATTTTTCCAAGAAACTAGGGTGTCGAGAAAAGGAATAGAAGAATTTTGTGAAAGTTCATAGGTGAAAGAAATGGAAGGATGTATATTGTTTATGTGTTGAAGAATATTATTTATATTGGTGTTTAAAGGAATTGCACAAAAAATGTCGTCTACATAGCGGAGCCATGTAGAGTTAGAAAGAGTAGGGTGAGAAGTTATAAAGTTATGTGTCAATGAGCTTCCATTGAAAATGTTGCATGAAGTGGGAGATAGTGGGGAACTCATTGCTAAACCAGAAATTTGTTTGAAAAAAATTAATTGAAAGTGAAAAAAAGAAATGGTCAAGTGTAGAAGATTTAGTTTTTAAAGGTTAAAAGGATAGTTTAATGGCATATTGTTTTCATGTAAATAGTTCTCAAGTAAGTTAAGTGTAAAAGGGACTGGTACAGAAGTGAAAAGAGAGGTGAGGTCAAAGCTAAGAAACTGGTGTGTAGTAGGTTTAAGTGTTTGTGTTCGTTGTATAAATTCTTGAGTGTTAGAAAGATGAGAAGTTGAAATTTTGCCTATTAAAGGTGTAAGTTGTGAGGATAACAAATAAGAGTTTATAGGTGACACAGTTTGTATTAGAAATGATAGGTCGTAAGGGGTCATTGAGTTTATGTACTTTGGGAAGACCGTAGAAATAAGCAAGATTAGTCATGTATGATTTATTTGTATTATGAATTTGACGTCAGATGTCTTGGGTGCAAATCAAGTTAAGATTTTTTAAAGTTGTTTTGAAATCTTCAGATCTGTTCGATTTTTAAAATGAAAATTATTCTTAAGAACACAAATGCTTCTTTAATCCTCTATTAGTACCTGATTTTCATCTAACCAGACATCTCTCCAAACATCATGTTCGACCATCTCTTTATATTGTTCCGTTAATGTCCAGTGCGTTCATTTTTATTTTAACTCGTCTTTTGGGCATCTATGAATGTGGTAAAATATTTCTCTCTGCTTGAAAAATATGAGAAAAAAGATTCTTAAAATAAAATAATAATAAATAAATATAATAATAATAATAATAATAATAATAATAAATAATAATATATAATCAATATATAATAATAATAATAATAATAATAATAAATATCTTCATCTTCCTCTTTTCCCAAGACTGGGGGTAAGGTGCGTGACAAGAATCGGAAAAGAATAGTAGTGAAGACAATATGACACAAGTTCGAAAAGAAAGCCCAGCTTACCGCCCCCTCTTTATACCTATTAGTGAGAAACTCCGTCGCCCAGTCAGAAAATCCACCCTAGAGCTTCACGCGACCACCGCGACGGACCTCCACTATGGCATATCGTAGTCAAGTATGTAGGGTTCATCCGCCTGGCCCAGTGTGGGCCACAACCATACCCCCTCACAAAACCCCGCCATTCACTGCCTATTATGCACCTTTTTCTCGCCTCTGCCAAACTCAATTCTCTCCTCAGACATCGTTACTGACTCAATCCATATATTAATTCCGGTCTCCCTAGCTGGTTGATCCCAAATACACACCACTAGTACATCCGCCTTAATTCAACCGACTGTCATTCATACTTTCCACATGACCAAAATCTCAACGTACTTTTCATTTATTCTCTCATTTACCTCTTTCATCACACCACACAACTCTCAGCTTGTTTCATTTCTCATTTATCATTTCTTTCACACCTAAACACGGCCCTAGATTGTCCATCGAACACATGAACTTTAATCATACCTCTTATTCCTGACCAGTCTCACGGGTGTTATACATTAACACAGGTAAACAACATACCCTCAAATAAGACCCTAGCAGCACTCAGACTTAGTCCCTTTACATCCACCAACGATTTAATTTGCACCAGCCACCTTCCTGCCATTCACAAACTTTCCTACTAAACTCGGCATCATCCGTTCCTTTTCATTAACATATATCCAAATATTTAAACTCAGGACACTTTGTGTTCCAGCTGCTCACCATCTACATAACTTCACACACAGGGGACTGTCCTCACTCACAACCATAAACTTTCTCTTATCTACGTTTACTTTCAAACCCCTCCTTTTACACACCCTGGCAAATCTCTCTACCAATCCTCTCAAACTCTCTTCAGATTCACCACACAAAATCAAATCATCCATATATAATAGGTAGGGGACCCTCCACTCACTTTCATTCTCCTTCATTCTAACACCATTTCCTGGCACCCCCATCTCTAATTCTTTCATAACTCCATCCATATACAAAGTGAATAACAAGGCGTAATAATAATAATCAATAATAATAATAATAATAATAATAATAATAATAATAATAATAATAATAATAATATAATAATAATATATTTCATTTGGATTCCAGGACAAGTGAATGTATCACTGCATGATGAAATAAATGCTGCAGCAAAGGATTCTTCTGTTTTGTATACCTGTTACTTTAACTTATTCAAATACTGAATTTAATATATTAATAATCAGGGTTGGGGATTTTTGATTTTTTTTTATATATATAAATCAATTTTTGATTTTTTTGATTTTGTGATTTTTTTGCCTTTTTAAGGGGAGACTTCATAGCAAAAGCTCAACTATTCCAAACCGATAAAAGTAAATTTTTTTTTTGAGAATATCATTATCTTTAATTTTATGAAAAAAATCAAACAAAAAAAACTGTTCGTTTTTGAACAGTTTTAGGGTGAAGACAGGAAATTTTTTTTTTTTAATTTCCACAAAAACTGCCATAAAATCTTCAATTTTCAAGATATTTCAATTTTTTTTGCACTAAAATACTCAAATTTAGTGTGGTAATAAATTTTAGTTAGACACCTTATTTGAAAATTTGTTTTTTTAAAAAAAAAATTTACAATCTCTGAAAAGTACTTTCAAAATTTTGAACAGAGAATAGTAAACCATGGCTGACACCACCTTACGTTCTACCAAAACATTTAATATAAACGTCAGTTTGTACACGTTTATATGTGAGCTTGGTACAAATTTGAAGAAAATAAATCTGTTTGTTTTTTTAAAATGAATTTTTTTATATCTCATGTTAGGAAAAAATGAAATGCTAGAAAAACACAAATAAAAATTGGAAAAATTTTTTCATTTTTTGTAGGACGGCAAAAAAAAAACATTGTATTCTTCATACTATATATATATATATCATACTACTTTATATATATATTAATATATATATAATATACTATATATATATATATATTATATAATATATATATATATATATTATATATATATATATATAAGGTTCAAGCAACCTTTTATTGATTTAAATAAGTACAGTTTCAAAGCAGATGTCGAGCAGGTGACTTGAAAACTGTTCCGAAGATGTCTTCTTTTTTGGAGAGGCGGATCGGACTAGTAGTAAAGCCTCCTGTACATTGTCTAACGGCGACGCCTTTGTCGATAGTTCGTGTCCGGCGCGCAGTGAAATTTTTTTTCGTCTTATTTTTGCAAATTTCTCGCAATGAGCATGTTGTGCTGCGCATGTCGGCGATCCTTGAATTTGGTCGGGCTGCTCATGTAACCCATGAGCACCCCTGAAAAATGCCGTGTAGCCCAGAGGGGGTTCCAACCACCCTTCTGTGGATTTAAAAAAGATGTTGCGAGTTTCAAAGCAGTGATATCGAAGCAGGAGATTTGAAATCTTCGAGATGCCTTCTTTTTTGGGGAGCCGCATCGTACTATGGAACTGCTTCCTGTACATTGTCTAACGGCGACGCTGTTGTCGATGGTTTCGAGCAGTCCTGGTCAGTGAAATTTTTTTCGTCTGATTATTGCAAATTTGTCGCAACAAGCATATTATTGTGCGCATGCCGGCGTTCCTTGACTTTGGTGGGTTGCTCCTGTGTAACACATGAACACACCTGAAGAATGCCGTGTAGCCCCAGCAATGGTTTTCCAACCATCCTTCTGTGGACTTTAATAAGTATTGAGTTTCAAGGCAGTGATATCGAAGCAGGAGATTTGAAATTTTCCGAGTGCCTTCTTTTTTGGGAGGTGGATCGGACTAGTGGTAGAAGCCACCTCTACAATGTCTAACGGCGACGCATTTGTCGATGGTTCGATTCCTGGCGCGAGTAAAAAAAAATTCGTCTTATTATTTGCAAAATTTGTCGCAAACAGCATTGTGCGCATGTGGCTCTTCCTTGACTTGACGGTTGGTCCTGATAACCCAGGAGCAATCCCAGAGAAGAATTGCCGTGTAGCCCCAGCAGAGATTCAATCACCCTTCTGTTGAATTTTAAAGTAAGTGTCGAGCTTTTCAAAGTATGATTTGAAGCAGGAGATTTTGAAAACTTTCCGAGATGGCGTTCTTTTTCTTAGGAGGTGGATCGGACTAAGTTGGTAGAGCGCTTCCTGTATATTGTCTAAGCGGCGACGCTGTTGTCGAAGCTTCGAGTCCTGCAGCGAGCGCAAATTTTTTTTCGTTCCTATTGCATGCAAATTTTCAGGTCGTAAGAAGCATGTTGTGCGCCTGTTGGCGTTCTTTGACCTTGGTCGGTTGGTCCTGTTACCCATGAGCACCCTTGAAGAATGCCGTGTAGCACCCAGAATGGGTTCTAACATCTTCTGTGGATTTAAATAATTATCGAGTTTCAAAGCAGTGAAATCGAAGCAGGAAACCCTTAAAAACTTTAACGAAATACCTTTTTTTCTTGGAGTGTCGATTTGGACTAGTGGTTTACCTTCTTGTGCATTGTCTACAGCGACAAGCGACGCTTGTTGTTTGATCGGTTACCTGCGCGCGAGTGAAATTTTTAATCGTTCTTATTATGCAAATTTGTCGCAACAAACATGTTGTGCCCATATCGGCGTGGCCTAACTTTGGTTGGTTGCTCCTGTTACACGGGAGCAAACTAGCAGAATGCCGTGTAGCCCCAGCTGGGGTTCCAACCACCTTTCTATGGATTTGAATAAATACCGAGTTTCAAAAGCAGTGATAATCGAAGCAAGAAATTGGAAAACTTCCGAAAGAGATGCTTCTTTTTCTGGGAGGCGGATCGCAATTAGTGGTAGAGCTCCTGCAGATTGATCTTAACGGCGGACGCTTGTCTGTCGATGTCGAGTCCTGGCCGCGAGTTGAAATTTTTCTTCGATCTTATTATTCAATTGTCGCAACAAGCATTTGTGCCCATGTTGGCGTTCCTTGACTTGATCAGAGTTGCTCCTGTAGAACCCAGGAGCATCCCCAGAAGAAGCCGTGTAGCCCAGCAGGCTGTTCCAACACCCTTCTATGGATTTAAAAAAGTATCGAGTTTCAAAGCTCAGTAATATCGAACAGGGAACTGAAAAACTATAAAAAGAGGATACCTTATTTTTCTGTGGATTGTCGGATCGGACTTAGTGGCTGGAACTCCAAGTAAATGTCCTAACAGGACGCTGTTGTGACGCGTTCGAGTCCTGGTGCGAGTGAAACTTTTCTTCGTCTTATTATTGCAAATTTATCGCAACAAGAATGATGTTCACATGTCGGCGTATGGCCTGACTTTTGGTTTGGTTGCTCCTGTACCACGGGAGGCAAACTAGGAGAATGCTGTGTAGCCCCAGTAGGGGGTTAAAGGCACCCTTTTATGGATTTAAATAAGTACCGTTTTCAAAGCAGTGATATCGAAGCAGGAGACTTGAAACTGTTCCGAGATACCTTCTTTTCTGGGAAATGGCAGTCGGACTAGTGGTAAGCCTCTGTACATTTCGTCTAACGGCGACGCTTGCCTGTCGATGGTTCGAGTCTGGCGCGAGTGACATTTTTATCGTCGTATTATTGGAAATTTATTGGCTGCAAGCATCTTGTGCGCAAGTCAGTTTGGCTTAACTTTGGTTGTTTGCTCCTGTAACCCAAGGAGCAACCCATCCAAATGCCGTGTAGCCCCAGCAGAAGTTCTATGTCTATACTTTATATCTGTACCTCTTTTTCCAGGCCCATTAGTCTCACTTTACTATACATTAGCACAGCGTAATAGCATTTACCGTATGTAAGACCCTAAGCACACTCAAGAACTTATTCCTTTGCATCCACTAAAGGATTTAATTGCACCAAGCCACCTTCCTTCCGTTCACAACTTTCATACTACATTCTCATTCCATCCGTCCCTTTTCATTCCACCATATGATCCTAAAATCTTGAACTCAAGACATTGTTCCAGCTGCTCACCATCTACATAACTTACACAGAGAACTATCCTCACTTAAAACCATAACCTTACTCTATCTACGTTTATTTTCAAACCCCTCCTTTTACCCACACTGCCAAATCTTTCTCTACTAATCCCCTCAAAGCTATTTCAGATTTGCCACACTAAACTAAATCATACCACAAATATAAATAGGATAGGGCACCCTTCACTTTCTTTCATTCTCCATTACTCTAACACCATTCCCTTGCTACCTCACCCTACCTCTGATTCTTTCATACCCAATCCATATATTACTTATATTATATATACTATATATATATATATATTATACGTATATATATATATATATTAATATATATATATATATATATATTATATATTATATATATATATATATTATTATAATATTCTTTTTCAATGAAATGTGATGACCGTATTTGATATATTTTTTTTACAACCCCAAAAGAAAATAATAATTATTTTTCTTCCGGTTCCGGCTCCAACTCCGATATAGTATTCTGCACTTTTGAGTAATTGTGTGTACTGTGGGTATTAAAATTTGGGATTTCATAAATATTTTTTGAAAATATTTATTTCTTTTGATAAATGAAAAAAAAATTTCAGTTGCCGCTCCAGATTCATTGCTGGATTCGACTCAGGTTTTCCTCTCTTTGAAAATTGTTAGCACGTCTTCTGGCAAATAAACTTTCACCAAAAAAAAATATCTATAGGACCAAAAATTATTACCAGAATCCGGCTCCGTTCCGACTCCGGATCCTATCCAACTAGGTTTTCTCCACTATTACAACATTGTTCATTTCAACGTCTTTCCGGCAATAAATTTTATTCATTCTAAAAAAATATTTCTTGGAAAATTTATAAACAGAGAATCCGCTCTAACTCCGGACTCCGGTTCCGACTCCGGATAATAAACACCGCTAAGTTTACTCAAACTATTTAAAAATTATTTAGCAAATCTATTATTCAATACTTTTTCAAATAAAAAAGATTTCTTGAAAAATATTTATAAGCAAGATCAGGCTCCGGATCCTGCTCCTGATCCGGATCCATCAAAGGTTCCTGCCCTATTTGAAAATTGTTCGCACATCTTCTGGAGATAAATTTTTCACCTAAAAAAAATATTTCTTAAAAAAATTCATTTAACCAGGACCCGGCTCCGGGTTTGGCTCCCGGATCCGGAGCCGAC
This sequence comes from Trachelipus rathkii, assembly GCA_015478945.1. Taxonomy (NCBI): domain Eukaryota; kingdom Metazoa; phylum Arthropoda; class Malacostraca; order Isopoda; family Trachelipodidae; genus Trachelipus; species Trachelipus rathkii. The sequence goes on along the minus strand of JABUQX010095800.1, from coordinate 18,263 downwards.
TAAGGTTTCTGTACTAATTGAAAATTGTTCAACACGTTCTCGGCAATACATTGTTCGCCCTAACAAAGATATTTTGAAAGAAGATTAATACCCAGGATCCGGACTCCGGCTCCGGACACCGGCTCCGACACCGGCTCCAAGTTCAGCTTCGGCTTCGGATCTGACGAGGCTCTGCCCACTATTTGAAAATTGTTCAGCACTTCTGTCAATCAATAAAATTTTTCACAAAAAAAATATTTTTCGAAAAAAAATCATATTCGACTCCGACTTCGCTCCAACTCCGAATCCGGATCCGATTAGGATTCTGCACTATTTGAAATATGTTCAGTACGTTTTTGGAATAAATTTTTCATCTAAGAATATTATCTCTTGAAAAAATTATACCAAGGATAAGGCCTCCGAATCTGGATCCGGATCCCGCGGACCCGTACTAGAGGTTTCTGACTATTTGAAATACTCGGTGTGCAGTACGTTTTCTGCATAAAATTTTTTCCACCTAAAAAAAATTATTTTTTGAAAAAAAATTCGTACCCAAGGCTCCGGCTCTGACTCCAGCTCCGGCTCCACTCCAGCTCCGACTTAACTTTCGGCTCCGGATCTGACTAAGGTTTTCTGAACTATTATGAAAATTGTTCAGGTACTCTTCTGGCAATAAGTTTTTCACTAAAATCATATTTGTCTTAAAAAATTCATTTACCCAGATCCGGCTCCGCTCCGACTAAGGTTTCCGGATCTGACTAAGGTTTCTTAACTATTTGTTTGA